>JARHVA010000018.1:9550000-9555000 GCA_037957365.1 Torreya grandis
TAAAGCATAGTTTATAGCTTTCCATAATTGAAAAAAAATAACTCTAAGGAAATTCCAAAAAAAAATGTTATAGAAGGTGGCCAATTAGTAGAATCCTCAAGTAGTGCCAAACACCAAGAGAGATTTAGGATGGTAAGGATGAAATATACCATGTGTCCATTGCCAAGAATATTAGGCTTTAGTGCATGTTAAAAAGGTGTGCTTTAAATAATCAAGTCTATAGCAAGTTGGACACATGGAATGAAAAATTCAATTTTGAAAATGATGTTCCCCAAGTGGGAACCCTTGATAGATCAGACATGAAAGGAAATGACCTAGATAGGATTCAAGCTTAGCCTTCCAAATTTGGTTGAGTTAGGGTAGCCATGTCTTGGGTAAGGAATTAAGGTTCCAATGCCTATTGAGATTTCCAAGGATTCATCGTAAGGGGATCATCACTTGATAAAGGAGGCTTGGAGAATAATTTTTGATGTGAGTACCACATTTCCACCTCTAATATTTCCATCATGAGCATGGCGGTTGTAGACCCAACTTGTGGAGCATGACATTTGGCATTAACTCTTGAATCAAAAGAATAATTGGTAAGTTAAAATTACCTAAATTTAATTTATATTTTATAAAGGGCAAAATATTTTATTCATTAGTAGAAACCAAATAATATATATTATTATTTCCTTTTTTAAATAGTTTCAAATATTTCTATGTTATGCATTTCAACTAAAATAATGCTAGTACTGGTCATGATAGGATACCACCATATATTATTGTCATTTAAGGAGATACCACTATGAAATCCATTACCAACCCATTTTAAATGAGGTTTAGAAACTTCAAAATATTTCCAAATGATTTTTTCCATTAATGAGCCTTTAATTTTGATAGGTGTATATTTGATTAATAGAGTAGAAACCAATGTTTTTCCAACTATATTTACCATAAGGAAATCTAGATGAAATACAATGACAAGGATTTTTTTATGACTCATTACCCTTAATAAATATGATAACCCATTTATCACATAATGCAATGCTCTATCTGTAGATATCAATAACTCCCATACCTATTTTATTATGAGGAAGAAAAAATATCCTATGTAAATATATGGAACTAACACATTTGTTTAGCATTAGACTAAAGAAAATCTAAGAAAATTAGCTATTTTGTCATAGAATGCCTATAAAGGGATATGAACATGGTGAATAGTAAACATGAGTAGTATCTAGAATCTTAATACATAATTATAATTTCCCTACCATTCTCCACTCTATTTATGACATATTGCCACAACTCACTAGGGAAACTATCAAAGGCACATGGAATGCTAAAAATCTTGAATTTTTCACCGATGTGAATCAATTTCCATTTGTATTGGTGTAACTAATCTAGTATGGGAATCATACTCTATCTAAAGCATTGAGTTTTACTCTACTACAAGTTGGAGCCAAAAGCTAGGCAAAACATGTCAAGACACTTCATAGCCTCCTTGAAATATTTTTATTTCTCTTCAAGAGTGAGGAAAGTATCATCTAAAAAGTGACCATTCATGAGTCGAGAGGTTCAATTGGGAAGAATAATGCCTTAGAAGAGACCTTCCTTAGTTCTATGAGCCAAAAGTATCTATGAGCTTTAGTAGATAAGAAACATAATGCTAGAACAAGGGGAAATCTAGGCATATGGAGTGATAGAGGCCAATACAATCACATTTGAGGTCATTGATAGTGATATAGGTTGAAACATTCACAAAGAGGGTTTAGATATTTGGATTATATAATTGGTAGAAGTCAAGATCCTATAGCATGACCAGAATGAAAGGCCATTCAATATTATCATAGGTTTTCTCAAAATCAAGCTTTAGAAAAATTATTCTCTAATGAAAGGCTATCATGCATTCCATACCTTCCCACATGGAAATAAGATTGTAAAGAATATGAATACTTGTTTTAAATCCATTTTGCTAAGGTCTTAAAATGGTAGGTAAAATGAGGTAGAGGTGGTTAGTAAGAGCTTTAACAAGGATCTTGTATGACACATTCAATAAGGTGATTGAGTGCCAATCGGTGATAAGTTCTAGGTCACTATATTTGAGTATGAATTTTATATTACCTTGATTAATAAGGAAACCCAAATTTTTTTTATAGATCTTATTTCTAGACTTGGAGTAATTTAGCCTAAAAAGCTCCTAGGTGGATTTATAAAATTCACAAGGGAATCCATCAATTCCAAGGGATTTTTCATTGCTCATGCAATGCAAGGCTTAAGAGAGATCATGAAGATAAAAAGGCACATCATGTAATTTCTAGTCATCAAGATTGAGTTTATAAAGAACCACATCAAGGCATTCCTAAATTTTTTGAGTTAACTCAGTTATTTCCTCTTGGGCTGACTTGATGGCCTTGATCTATTCTCAAGCTTGTTTATCTCTAAAATATTTGAAAAATTATTTATAGGCCTTATCCCTAATTTTTTTTATAATGGATATGAGTATGAAGTTGTTCCCCTGTAATTACATGATGGTCTACTACTTTGATTATGTGTTTGAGAGAGGTAGCATGTGCTTTCATTTACAAGTCAAAAGGGTTGTGATTAAGGAGAGAGGAGATTGTTGGTATTATTTTAACACAACCATATCACCCTAATTTTGTATGTGAGAAATCTGTTTTCCAGAGTTGCAAAGAAAGGTGGTGGTGTAAAAGATAGCTGAATTCCACCATTCTATCCAATTGGTAGCATGGTTGTCAAGGCATTAGATTATAAACCTAAGTAATGAGATAGATGGTGCCCTCATGGCAGAGAAGGGAGGTATTTAAGAGGTATATTCCATTGTTATATTATGAGATTGATTATACAATTTCATGCAATTGGTGGCCATGATTATTTGTATCTATTAACAAATAATTAATTAAAAAAAGTTAGAGGTTACCTTCATCTAGATGTTTTTTAATAATGAAAAAATATAAAAAATTAATCAAAATCATGTATTTTTTAATGTAATTTTTTTCACTTTACAATTTTTGTTCATAAATTATAATTATAATAAATGCACACATACTAAAGAAAAGAAATAGCTTATTATGATATTTCTATTAGGATTCAACTATGTAGTTTTTCAAGTCAAACTCATTAACCCATGTTTCATGAGTAATGGTTCACATGAACCCATCTCTCATGAGAATGAATGGCCCACTTATCACTCATTTCATCTAGGTGATGCTCATAGGGGAGAAGCATTGGGCCTTCCCAGGAGGTCACCCATCCTGGTACTACTTCAACTCAAGCACACTTAACCTTTAAAAACTAGTACTGAGATGGGTGACCTAGGAAGGCCCAATGCTTCATCCTTGTGAGCATCACCTAGATGAAATTAGTGCTAAGTGGACCATTCATTCTCATGAGAGATGGGTTCATGTGAACCAATACTCATGAAACATGGGTCAATGAGTTTGAATTTAAAAACTACATAGTTGAATCATGATATCAATATCATAATTTGACTCGCTATGGAAAATACCTCCTAATTATCAAAATGAATATATATATTCATCCATTAAATTGGTACTCATGGATAAGTAGTAATAATTATTTTAAAAATTAAATTTATACAAATTAAGGGTGAAATAAATATATATTATATATTTTTATGTGTTCTACATTCAATCACGAAAACAAGTCATATAAATGAAAGTAAAAAAAATAGTTAGAGATTTAAACAATTAGAATATTTATCGTTAGCATGTAATGATGATTGATGGTGCTCACAATATGCACTCACATTATAGTTCTTGTTAAAATTTGAGATTTATCCAATTCACATTGTGGAGATAAAAATATCATATAGAATTTAATCAACACTTTAAGCATTTTGTGAGGAGGCATAAATAGCCTTGAAAATTATAGACAAAAAACTAGATTATCAGGGGGTTGAGATACCATATTTACTATAGTTTTAGTGTCATTCTTATCTTTTAAATTATGGAAATAATTATCCTTATATTTTAATGTTGATTTAACTTGATATTTATAGGTCATAGATGTAGGGCCATTGGACCCATATTTAAGCATGTTGGCTTCTAAAAGTTTAATCTCGTAGTTTTGAACTAGATGGAAAAGTTCATATAAAAATGCATACATGTTAAACATGAGTTTATATTTGAGAGGATAAAGAAATTTTTTGGATAAAATAATTTTTAACTTCATGATAGAGAGTGGTGAGCCATTTTAATAATTCATAGACAAGACAATAAATTTAAGTGGTTGCATAGGGAAGCTTTGACACATGAGGATTCAATAAGGTTAGCATGCATATGTGACAATTGTTGTGTGAGGTAAAAAATAAGACCATTGACTTTGAGAATATTGAAGATTGATTTAAATATATACACATGTCTCTCATCCAAGTTAAACGAAAGATAAATACCATTCATGTCATGCACAGTGTCTCACATGATATTGCATGGATCTAAACTGACATGTATCCCTTTTATAAATCCTATATAAATGTGTGTTTAATAAGGAAGAGGCATGACATGATCTTAATAATATTAAAGAGAAAATAGGTTCATATTCTTCATCTAATTATATATAAGGAGATTAAAAAATAGAGATTTGAGTAAACTCCATAATAATAGCAAGGATAAGTTTGCATTTGATAGCTTGTAATAGTGCATATATTGTAGTTTGTATAGTAACAAAATATTTTAATATATAGTTTTCATTTAATATAAAAAAGTTAAGTTTTAAACCCTATGTGTATGTGTATTCATGTTGATTCTAGGTTAAGTCTTCCCTTCATTAAAAATCCTATCCATATGACTATATTAATTTTGTACTAGAGCACAAAGTTTGAATCCTCATAGAAGGTGAAGTGGTTTCCTACATAGGATTGTGATTTGAGGTAGTTCATGAGTAGTCTTTAGTTGTATAGAGATTTTATATGCTTCCAATAATATGGATTGGTAGACATGGATTTGTAGTATAAAATATTACTAGAAGACTAGAAGAAG
>JARHVA010000018.1:9560000-9565000 GCA_037957365.1 Torreya grandis
CTAGTACCGATTATAATGCTTTGCATGCCATGAAAACTAGATAGAATAATACTCAAACCCATAAAATCTTATTACAAATTCTTAATCAAATGAACACTTTTCAATATAATAATGTCAATCAAATGATTCAAATGTAGAATCATCTTATTTACCTTCAAAATCAACCTCACTAGGTTCCATGAGGAACACAAAATCATAATGCCTCACTAACCCCCCTTAGGGATTCGCATGGAAACCTCATTCCTAAACTATCCCTTGTTAAAAAAATGATTAATCATATTCAAAATGAACCTCTTATGCCTCAAATTGCTAACATAGACATAGATGTATCACACTTACCATTATCTACAATGGGTCAACTAATCCTACCTTACATTTAAAAATGTTTAGTAATATATATAAATATAGGGTTAAGTAAAACACCTTTGATGCTACCAAGATATTAGTGAAAAACCTCTCTAGAGATGATTTAGATTATTCTAACAAACTCAATTCCTATTATATTACAAGCTTGGAATATATAGTGCAAGAGTTTCAAACTAGTGACCTCCGTAAGAATACCTTGGCTCATTTTATCAATTAAAAAAAAATTGAAACCAAAAATGCACAAAATTTCATTAAATGATGGAAGATCTAGTCTAATAAGTGTGATCATAACATGGTAGATGATAATATTTTTCATATATTTACTAATGCTCTTCATCCCAAGTTATAATATCAGGTTAGGACTCTCTCTCTCTAGAAACTTTGGAATAGGCCCTCAAACAAGCCAAATGCCAAGATTTTATCATGCATAAATTTTATCCATCCTAGCCTTATATGGGTATTCACATGTTCATAAAAAATAAAAATTGTCATGCTACCAATGATGGTGTCACTGATTCCTATGATACCATTCATAATATTCAATGAATTTCTCCTAACCCTATTATGGAGTTAGATTCTCCTTTAAATAACATACCTAATCCTCAATTTTCTTAAATAAATAACACCAATGTTCATAATCCATTATCCTTAGCTGAGATCCAAAAGCATCTGTAGCCTAGATTTTGTATTTTTCTTATATTACCATTTTTAATAAAGAAAACCCAAAATATAAACAACATAAAATAGAGAGGATAAAAGAGATAATCAGATTTCCATAATGAGAGTTCTAACCATCATTTTACCCCTTGTAGATCCTCTCCAAGATTTCCAAATGGATTATGTTGAGATATTAGATTGCTTGATTATGATTGCTAATGGCTTCAATGGATTCTTGCATGGATGATGGTTTGATAAGGCTATGTGAATGCAAGAAGAATGATTATGGATGAAAATTAAAAAGATGTATTTTTAATTTCCAAGTTAGATTTCATGTAGGTATTGGATTAGTTATATATTAAATGGAGGTAAGGATCAATTGATCAAATTTTACTTTTAGTCATTGAGATCAATGGCTAGGATATTTCCAAGGAATTTTAATTTTTTTGAAAATATCTAGAATAGAGAATTCTATAGGAAAAAGGGATAAATTAGAGGAAATTTATATAATTCCCCAATTATATAAATATCTATTAGGGGTTAGGAGTGTAGGAATATCTAATGAGTATGGTGGTAGATGGGTAGGTAAATAAATTGTATTTTTAAATTGGCAAGTGGCTTAATGGGTAGGTTAGTAGGTAAGTAAATTTGGTTAGTAAAATAATAAGGGTGATTATTTGGTTTGAGGAGTAGAATAAGGTTTTTGGGATATATAAAATAGGTAATAGAATATTAGTTAATTCTCTAGGAAATATTGTTATAGGTTAAATTAGTAGAATTAGTGGAATTGTCAGGGTGAGTAGATTTAGGTGCATAAATTTTGCCCCTCTTTGAAAGAGAATTGAAAATTAATAAGATGTAAGGAGTAATGTTATTTCAAATAAAAATAATAATCATGTATCCAAATGGTGTTAGATGATGTTAGAAGATATGATGCCCCCTCGAGGGAGCATGTGGGGAGAACCAACATGGATGGTCACTTGAACAAAAGTCCTAGGGTGGGATGAGATCAAGATGATTAAGATGGGGTTAGGATTCCCAAAATAATGATATGGATAAAAATGAGATACCCAAAATTCAAAGACAAGGGGATAAAGTGGCTCAATTTCTAGAGATGGGTTCTAGATAAATGACCAATATCTAGAAAGGAGTTATGATTGATAATATTAAATTTTTGAGAGAGAGATATTATTCAAAAAGTAAAAAACATGATATGGGTACAAGTCAGTGATAAATCCCATATCGAGGACACATGCAAGGGAGGGTTTTAACACTAATAAATGAAGCCATATAAGTTGATTAATGATAAATAGCCATTCTATGTGAGATTCTTCATTGAAAATGATGTATGATTATCAAGTGATTAATCCAAGGATGGGATGAGGATGAGGGGTTAATAGTGGTTGAGCTAGCCATGGGAAAAAAATCATGGCTAGGTGTTGCCTATATAGCATTAGGAGACTTCAGGATGATGTATTTATAACTGGGTATTAGGTTGGTCAATGGGGAAATAGAAAATTGATGCCCCAAAGGGAGTTGAAAGGACAATGAATGATTTATTATAGTAAGGAGGAATTTGATAGGATTTGGATGTGATAAGGTAAGAGAAAAAGGAAGTTTATGGTTAAGGGGGTGATGGGGGGTAAAAGTGGGGCTCAAATAAGATAAAAGAGTGTAAAGAAATTCATTTTAACTTTTATAGTTGGTGAAAATTGACTCTGAGACAAAAAACATGAACTAGATCCCATGAGCTTCTTATCATGGTGAGAGAGTTTTATAGTTATAGAGACCTAAGGATGCTAGACCAATGGTGAGTTATGAACCCCCTAGATTTTGATTTTTTTCAATTTTGGTGTAAATTTTACATTTATTGCATGAAATTAGGGTAAAGGCATCATGGGTGTAATACTAGGATTGAGGGAAGTTCCCTCAATCTCATTATTGCACTCATGACTTATGATATTATGATGCAAGTGGTAGTATTGTAATATCACAATTGAGGGACTTGAAATATTGCTATACCACAAGTTTCATCTTTCATTATCATAATATCACGGTTTAAAGATTGGTGTTTTTTCATAATCATGGGTGTAGAGTTGTGTTTATGCAAAATTGCAAGACTCGTATAACAATAATGATAAGATCGCAGGTTAGGGCAAGTCAAAAGTTGAAATATTATCATGGGTAGGGAAAATGGATAAGGTAGGGATAGAAAGATAGTCGAATGTGTTTATGCAAGTTAGAAATTGTTAGGGTTATAGATGGGGTTAGTTAGGGTTAGAGATGTTAGGAAGAATTAGGAATAGTTAAGTTAGTGATAATTAGGTTTTAGCTAGATGATGAATGTTAAGGGTAAATGGGATTAGTAAGAAGGGGATGGGATTGTTTTAAATAGGTTGATTAGAATAATTAATGAGTTAGGAAGGAAGTTAGGTGAATGTGGATAGGGGATAGTTAGATTAGGATGGATTAGGTTTAGTCATGTTAGGATGGATGGGGGTAAGGTAGTTAATAAAATAGGATAAGAAGTAATGAATATTTGGCTAGGGATTAATTAATTAGGATTAGGTCAAGAATATTAGTATGGATTTATGGTTTTGGGGAAATGGGTTATATGTCAATGAGATGAGAGATATTATGATGGAATGGAGTTACTGATAGGTTTTTTTTTAATTGGTTCAAGAGGACTTAGGTGTGATGGAATCTCTATTATAATGTCCTAAGGTTTTATATGAGATGTAACGAATTGACTATTATAGATTATGGGGTATTAGAGATAGTAGGATTACATTATATAGTGATGATGTTAGTGGTGTAGATTGGCCATGCCCTAATTATTGATTTGGTGGAGTGATGGTAGTTAGATATGAGTACCTTTCACTTCATTATTAGAGAGATGAAACTTACATTAGAGGATTTTTATCATATTTTTCAATTACCAATGATAGGGGATAGGATCTACTAGAGATCACACACACTTAGTGTGACATTATAAACATTAGCAGGAGGATTATGCATTAGTATGTGGGATTGATGTGTAGTGTGTAGACATTAATAAATGTCTTCAATAGGGGAAGATTGATTGGTTGACTCTAGTAGTAATGTCTCTTATTACTAGCATACTCCTATTGGACAAGAGTGATCAGTGGTTTCACCTAGGATTGGGGGATACGGTTGAGGGCATGGTATAAGATTTTAGGGTTTTTGCATGGGGTTATTAACCCATCTATATTGGGAGTTGCATTTAGGGGAATATATGAGATCAATCATCCTAGGTCCATCCCTATTATTATAGATATAGAGCTAGGAGCACATTATGATCTAGTGGCCACTTGGTACTCTAATAGCTAGGGAGCCACATAAACTCATGGTTTTTAGATGGTATATTTTATTGGGTGTGTAGAGAGGCCACACTAGGCAGATATGATTTTATAGACATGAATTTAATAGATTATGGCCAAAGCACATTATGTGGATTCCCTATAGGGGACTTCAATTTGGCTAGGATGATGAGGCTGAGGTGATGTAGTATATTCTTACTAAGTACTATTTGATAGGATGCAGAGTCTTTGTTATAGAGTGGTAAAGACCTAACCATGTTTAGAGATAGTTTGGGCTCTTACAAGACACATTAGGTGAGGAGCATATTTTTACTAGGAGTGACTAAGAGAGGCCACAGTGGGGTAGGCTAGTAGATAGAGCTCTTACCTATGCATATTATGATAGCCTTTCCCTAGTCCCATGAGACTTTTAGACTTTGTTACTAGATCTAGGGGTGATAGTAGTGTACACAACATGGTGGGATTAGAGGGTCCTAATGAGGCTACTTAGACATAAAAGATGTGGTATATAGGGGAATGGTTAGGAGAGTGTTACATGTGCAAGCAAGGTTACAGAGACATAAGAGGGGACATATACCAACATAATATGTTCAAGATGGATAGGGAGGTCTAGATGTGATAAATGTATATGGGGGG
>JARHVA010000018.1:9572500-9812500 GCA_037957365.1 Torreya grandis
ATATATAAATATGTTTCTATAGGTTATTATCAATGTCATATGACCTAATTATGCCAAAGAAAGGGCTAATTGAGCGAGAAAGCCTAATAGGCTATTTGAGAGAGAAAATAGAGTTTGAAGAACAAAAATAGGGGACCATAATTATTTGAGTGATTAATATATGTCAAAATTTGGTCATATGTTCAAGGTATTTTATTTATTTGTTATTTACCTTGGGGGTTGGTACCTCCTTGCAAGTTGGTGCTTGTTAAAGGACTAGTTGAGTTGGTGCTTGACTAGTGAGGGGTTGGTACTACTTGTGGGGTTGGTGCCTCACTCAGTTTGGATTAATTAATTATAGTAATATATTATATTATATGTGTTAGTGGGTTTTATTACCCATGAGGTTTTATCATATATATCTTATGTTCATGTATAATGTTCTTAATTCATGCTCATGTGAATGATTGATTATGCATTTTTATATCTTTAGGTTTGCTTGAATGATTAAAAATTAATATATTCAATTGAAATAAGAGTTTTAATATGGATTTAATGCACCCTTAGTGGTTTTAACATATATATCTTATGTTCATGTATAATGTTCTTAATTATGCTCATGTGAATGATTGATTATGCATTGTTATATCTTCAGGTTTGCTTGAATGATTAAAAATTAATACATTGAATTGAAATAAGAGTTTTAATATGGATTAACCCCACCCTTATTGGTTTTTATTCCAATAATTTTTATTATAGTGAGATCCATTGTGTAGACCTAACAGTCTAAGGGAGATCTTTTGAGCACATGTATGTATGTTGAGAATGAAAATGTTTTCTACAATTGTAATGAGGATCTCTCCACAGTCATTGAAATATATTGTGAATTTTTTTCAAAAGAGAATAATCATATAGAATAATGAACCCAAATTATAATTAAAGTAAATAATTTAGAGGCAAAATTTGAGAAAGATGCAATCAAGATAAGAACTTATCAAAAATTTGAGGAGATTACTAGAAATATTAACAACATTTTGGATAGTCAAAGATCTATTTACGATATGATAGATCTGGGCTTCAAAAAATAACAAAAGGATTTCAAGGAGTGTTAGTTTACAAAATTAATTGATCAGTCAATGAGTGATAAAGATGGTAGAATTAAGAACTATGTAGAAGTGTTCAAGTTTGAAGTCAATCATCAACAAGCCAAGAAGGGTTTTACTCAATAAAAGGATATAAAAGGAAGTGGTGTATCATCCAATGATAATTAAAATAAAATTAAGGTTAAACCATCATAGTATGCGGATCCTTTCATTGGTTATTATTTCTCTTATGGTAAAATTAGACATGGAGCTATTGACTGTAAATGGAAAAGTAAAATCCTATGTTATAATTACAACCAAATAGGACACATTTTAAGAGAGTGTAAGATAATATCTATAAGTAAAACCAATCATGCTAAGAATACATGTAGTCATGATACTAAATAATGGATCAGGAAAGCAGACCCTATGGGTAAGATGAAATAGAAGAAGGGATCTAGAGGAGAAGAATCTATGATAGCCCAAAGTACCTTTCATAATCAGAATGAAGATGTGAAGTGGTAAATAGACAGTGGCTATTCAAGCCACATGATAAAATATAATAGAAAATTCATCACCTTGAATAAGAATGCCATAGGTTCAATGAGGTTTTGAGATAACACATCTACTAATATAGTTGGCAAAGGTGCTTTGAGCTTAGACAATGGGAAGACCAAGACATAAAATGTATTGTATGTAGATGGGTTGAAACACAACTTGTTGACTATAAGTTAAATGTTCACCCAAAGACATACCCTAAATTTGCATGACAAAGAATATGAGATAAGGAGATAAAAATTAGGAAGGTTGATTTCCAAATCCAAGAGAACTATGAAAAATCTATATTTATTAAATGATATCACAAAATAGAAGTTCTTTATGATCAAGGTAGATGAAAGTTGGCTATGGAATAAGAGGTTAGGTCATATGAACTTCGAAAATCTTTTCAAGATCAGCTCCAAGGGATCTATGAAGAACATGCCCAAATTTTCCAAACTTGTAGATGCTCTTTGCAAGGCATGTCAACATGGTAAGAACACTAGGAGATTCAATTATATATAATATTCTACCACTAGACCTTTAGAACTAATTCATATTGATATATGTGGTCTTACAAGGATTAAAAGTATTTAAGGTGATAGCTACTTCATGTTGCTTATATATGACATCATAAGAATGAATTGGGTAGCATTCTTGAAAGAGAAGTTAGAAGCTCTAGGTAAGTTCTTAAATTTCAAGGCTTTAGTTGAAAATAAGATGAATGTGAAGATCAAGTGTCTTAGGTCTAAAACAGGAGGAGATTTTTGGTCAAATGACTTTGATTAGTTTTGTGAGGTCAATGGAATAAGAAGACAATTATTAGCATCTAAAACACCTCAACAAAATGGGGTGGTTGAAAGAAAGAATAAAATAGTTTAAGAAATGGAAAGGAGCATGTTGAATGAGTCAAAGTTTTCTAATGGCTACTAGAGAGAAGTTGTGGGTACTATGGTTTACAATTTAAATAGAGGATATATTATGATCAATGGTGATAAGAATCCATATGAACTATGGAATGGTATACCTACAAGTGTTAGGTATTTATAAGTAAATTTTATATCAAGAGAGATGATAAGGACTTAGGCAAGTTTGACTCAAGGTCTAATGAAGGTATTTTCTTGGGATGTTCATCAGTAAGTGTTTCCTATAGATGTTACAAATAGAGTTTGAAAAATATAGTGGAGAGGAAAAATGTGAAAGTTGATAAGATAAATAAATCATATTCTTAGTCAAAAAATGATGGAGTAATAGAGATAAATGAGGATGAAGAAGAAATTGAGAAGATAAAGGACTCAAAATGTCCTTCTATATGGATTCAAAAGGATCATCCTAAATCTTAGATCATTTGAAATAAAAGTAAAAGTATATAAATAAATAAAAGAATGGTGAGTGATGTTAATCAGGATAATAATACCTTACTATCCAAATTTGAACCTAAAATCTATGTAGAGGCAAGTGAAGATAAGTTTTGGATAGATGCCATGAATGGGGAGTTAAATTAAATTGAGAAGAATGATACTTGGGAGTCAGTACCTAGGCCTAAAGACACAAATTTTATTGATACAAAATGGGTGTCTAGAAACAAGTTGAATGAGAATGGAAAAGTCACTATAAATAAGGATAGAATAGTATGCAAAGGATACTCAAATAGGAGTGGAATTTGAGTAAACCTTTTCTCTTTTATCAAGGTTAGAGGCTATTAGGATGTTTATTGCCTATGCAAGTTTAAAAGGATTCAAGATATACCAAATGGATGTCAATTCAACTTTTCTAAATGAGAAATTGGAGGAGGAAGTATACATTAAGCAACCTAAGGGTTTTCTATTGATTTATAACTAGGATTATGATTGCAAGTTAAAGAAGGCCCTTTATGGTCTAAAACAAGCCCCTAGAGTTTGTATGCTAGAGTAGACAAGTATTTTTTGGATCAAGTTTTAAAGAGAGAAGTTGTAGATAGTAACTTATATATCAAGACTAAAAATGACCATTAGTTGATAATGGTGGTCTATGTGGATGATATCATCTTTGGTGGAACTAATGAGAACATACCAAGGCCTTTGCAGAGATGATGAATTATAATTTGAAATGTCTATGCTTGGATAATTGTCCTTCTTTTTTGGACTTCAAATTAGTTAATCGAAAAAAGGTATGTTTATTTCATAGGTAAAGTATATAAAATAGATGTTAAATAAGTTTGAAATAGAAGATTAAAAGGTTATAAGTACACATATGGTTACAAGATGCAAGCTAAGCAAGGAGGATGAATCCTCAAGGCTCAATCAGACAAAATATATATCCATGATTGGGGGTTTGTTGTATACAACTACCTCTAGACCTAAAATCATGCAAGCAATTGGACTTATGGGAATATTTTAGGTAGATCCTAAGGAAATTCATCTACAAGTAGTCAAGAGGATACACAGGTATCTCAAGCAAACTATGGAGTATGGATTATGGTACACAAAGAGCAATAAGTTTGATCTAGTAGCCTATAAAAATATAGATTGGGTTGGGAGTCTAGATGATAAAAATAACACTAGTGGAAAAGCCTTCTTCTTATGTAAATTCCCAGTCTCATGGATAATCAAGAAGTAACCATCAATGGCTTTATCTACTTTTGAGGATGTGTACATTGTAGTAGCTTCATGTTATACTTAGGTGTTATGGATGAGACATACCTTAAGAGACTACAAGGTGGATTTTTATGGTCCTAGTCATATTTTTGGTTATAATACTAGTGACATAAGTATTTCAAATAATCCTATCACGCATTCAAGTACCAAGCATATTCATATCAAGTATAATTCTTAAAAGAACAGGGGAGTGGAGAAATTATTAATATTGAATTATGTCTACCAAGGATCATATTGAAGATATCTTGATTATGACTCTTATAAAGGATACTTTTTAACATCTAATATAGGAATTGGGTGTGATTCTTATTCCTATCAGTCACTGATAAAGTCAAAGTTCTTAAGGGGAGATGAAAAGGAGGTATTTTATATACAAGAGTAGGAAACAAGTGTACAAGATGTGAGGTAAAAGGAAGAGTCATATAAAAATGTGTTATAAGGTATGAATTAATTTCTTATTTATGTCATGAAAGTGTCATTAATGTCATTCCTTTGTTGTTCTTGAGATTGAGTTCATGAGTCATGTACTTGAGAGATCTAGTGAGATGGTTTAGGCCTAGTAACATGACAAGGTGAACAATATGAGACTTGTGTGAAGAATTTTGGTAGTGTATGAGAATTTTATGAGGTTTTATAACATGATTATGATTTTTAGTGAGTATTACAAGAGGTTTCAAGGTGTTTTCAAAGTCTAAAGTATGACTTGTAGTTCAAGACCTAATGTGCAAAGAGACTTAGTGTGACCTAATAAGGGGTCAAGTTAATTTCCTAAGGTGTTAGAGCTCATGAGAGAATTTTTAGAGGTGTGATAGGTTATTTCAATTTTTTTTATCAAGTTTGAGGTCAATTCCTAAAGGATAAAGCATGAAAATTGGTGTTGAGGTTTTTTGTGTGTACAGAATGAGGTGTTACAGACCCACCCACGAAGGATTTTTTTAATGCTCATTGGCACATACAAAATTTTCATGAGATTATAATTAGCTCATGGAATTTGGGTAAGGGTCCTAGCTTTAATTTTCTATCATTGGTTTTAGACTTGAGGGGCAATCCTTTATGAATGATTGTTAAGAATAGAAGGTAGTCTAAACCCTCATTATGACCCAATAAGAAAGATATTTTTAGGAAGTGCTTATAATGGTTTGGTTGACAAAGTATGATAAGTTTATGTTGTATTCAATTCTCCCATTTATCTCTAGGTGGCATTGGTGTATCAGATTAGTGAGTGGAAACTATAATAAACCCATTATTTCTCAAATTTTTCATGTATCAAGTAGGGTTGACCAAGTCAAAGCATGTAAATTATTGAAATATGGTGTGTGAGACTCATAATTTATTTCCATGTAAGTTTATGAGTAGGTTTTAGACATTAGATATGCTAAAATGGTTATGAAATTTGGCTTATCATTAAATAGGCCTAATGAGGAAGACAGTGAAAAAACTAGGTAGAAGTGAGAATGAGATTAGGGATGGATGGTTGCAGTGGATCGTATTCAATACTTATATCTCATATTACCTTTTATTATAAGCTTTTATGATGTCATATATAATAAAAAGGTTGTTCTCAAAGTGACTTGTCTAACACAATGAGGCCTGTCTAGGGTGAAAGCATGAGATTGGTCTATAAGACCATTATTGATATTGAACCTTGTAATATATATAATCCAAGATGTTATAATTATTATAAATTATAATGTAAACCCATTTAAATTTCATAAAAGTTTTCACATAGGTACAATTCTAAATCTTGATCTTAATGATTGTGTTTTTGGAGCTATAAGTAGTTTTTTGTGTGTGAATGAGAATGATGTTCCTAAGTCTTTTTACATAGATTTACAAAATAAATTTCAAATTAAGTTGTTATATAGGTCAAATAGGTTCATTTTAACAAATTTTTATGCATAATTAAATCATATTAAGGTGTGAAAAGTTAAATACTTTTGATTGGGCTCTTACGGCCTATGTGCAGTTCTAAGTAAGTATATGAAGTTGATTAGTTTGAGGTATTTTGACCTATATTGTGAAATATACTAGAATTGGTGATGACCCTAAGGTAAATAAAGTTATATCCAATTGTTTTTTTATTGTGTTTATGTGGTAAAGTTTATTTTATGATTCATTTTTGCAAGACAAACCTTATGGCAATAAGAAAGCCTAATTGTGAGTAGACCTAATTGTGTGGTTCAAGGAGTGAAATGAGATAAATGATGTTGGAGACCTAAGGGGAGGCTATAAATGGGTATAATTAAAGCATGTTTTAATTTTTTAATCAATTTTTTTAGGCTCATGGTGTTCCAAGGTGGTCAAGGTGAAACATGTGCCTTGAGAAGACCTAATTGCATTAGGTCTCTATTAGGCTTAAAGATGGTTTTAGTCTTTATGGGTGGTGATCGACCTAGGAAATGGATGTTTAACTTTTGAAACATATTTTTTTTAGTATTAAAAGGGTGATATAAGTATTTTTAGATTCTTTTTGGCCAATATGAGTGAGATCAAGAGTCAAGTATAAAGAGAAGGTTTAATAGGCCTAACTTGACTAGTTGGAATATTGAGTACATGAGCAAATGATTTAGACTTTTGGAAACTAGGTAGAGGGTATAAATAAAATTAGAGAGGTTTGGTTAATATTTCATTAATATATAAATATGTTTCTACAAGTTATTATTAAGGTCATATGACCTAATTCTACCACGGAAGAGGCTAGATGAGCGAGAAGGCCTAATAGGCTATTTATGAGAGATAGAAGAGTTTGAAGAATAAAAGAAGGAAATAATAATTAGTTGAGTGATAAAAAAAATCCAAAGGTGATTATAGGTTTAATTTATTTTATTTGGTGTTGAGTTACCTATGGGGTTAGTGCCTCCTTACAAGTTGGTGCTTGTCAACAGACTAGTGGAGTTGGTACTTGACTAGTGAGGGGTTGGTGTTCCTTGTGGGATTGGTGCCTCACTAAATTTTAATTCATTACTTACAGGAATATATTCAGAAAAAAAATTAGTGGGTTTTATTTCCCATGAGGTTTTCCCACATAAATTTTATGTTCATGTATTATGTTCTTACTTCATGCTCATGCAAATGATTGATTATGCATTTTTAAATCTCCAAGTTTGTTTGAATGATTAATGAATGATATATGGAATTAAAATAAGAGTTTACACATCAATTCACTCCCACCCCCACCCCCCCCTTTAATGGTTTTGCTTAAAATAATTAGTGATAATGAGTTTGTGTCCATCAAAATACATAGGATTTATCTTTCCAATCAAATCAAGTCCCTATATATAAAACGGCCATAGACTCATTATGGGTTGTAGCTCTTACACAGGTGCATATATAATATTACCATGTTTTTGTTAGGATATACATTTCCACACATATTGGTAGGCATATTATTCCATGGTAGACCAATAGTATCTAGTCTGAAGTAATTTATTGGCTAGGGCCATCCCACTAACATGGCCACCACAAATACCATCATGGATCTCTTTGATCATCAAGCATTTTGACAAAGTCTTCTCATAACCTATTTGATAGAGCATGCTGCCAAGGATACTATAATAGGAGTTATGGTGTATGAAGGCCTCACATTGATGGAAATTGAGGTTAGGTGGAAGGATGTTGTCATGAAGATAATTAGAGATGTCATGATATAAGGGGGGATTGGAATTAGGAATAATGCAAAATTTTAGAGGAGCCATCGATTGATGAGCTAGTAAAATTAAATGCTCTTTCAAAAAATTTACTTCAAAGATGTTTTTAAGGAGATCAATTAAATATCCAATAGTGGCCATGGAATCAACTATGTTATTACTCCCCCTTGGCACTTATTCAAATGTAATAGACTAAAGAATTTGCTATAATTGATCCACCAATTGCTTGTAAGGGAGTAATTTTTCATATTTATTTTGGAAATCCTTATTAACTTGTTTGATTATTAATTGTGAATCACTAAACACGTGAAGATGCTAGATTTTCCATTAGATGGCTAATTGAAGGCTAGTTATTAAAGCCTTATATTTAGAAATATTATTGGTGCATGGGAAAGTGAGGTGAAAGGCTTTTGAAATAAGGTCACCCTGTGGGATGACCATAAGGATGACCACTCCCAATCCATGCATGGTAAAAGAGCCATCAAAATATAAATTCTAACCATTAGACTCTATAGTATTGATTATGGATTCATCTGAGAAAGTTTTGGTAAGAGGTTCAGTCACAATAAGAGGTGCTTCTACGAGTTGATCCACTATCAATTGTCCCTTGATGGCCTTTTAATGAACATATTAAATGTCAAATTCACTAAGAAATATAATCCACTTGACCATTCATTTTGTGAGGGTGGATTTAGATATCAAATATTTAAGAGGATCCACCTTAGCAATGAGCTAGACTTGATTATTAAGCATATAATTTCAAAGTTTTTATGAAGAAAAGATAATGGATAAGCAAGATTTTTTAATTAGAGTATAATTCAACTCATATGAGATCAAAATGTGATTGAGATAATAAATTTCTTGATCTTTTCCTTCATCATTATGTTGTGCAAGTAGGGCACCTATTACATAAGAAGTTGTAGAGATATATAGGATCAAGGGCCTTTTATGACAAGTGGTGATAACATATGTGGATTTGATAAATATTTCTTGAGATTATTAAAGGCTTGTTAACACTCAAAGGTCTAATTAAAACATTTCCCCTTATTTAAGAGGTGAGTGAAGCGGTGGTGTTTATCTATGATCTAAGAGATGAACTACCATATAATGTGTAACTTACCCTAAACTCACATCAACTACTTTAGATTATGGGGAGGAGGCATTTCCATAATAGCTTTGAATTTAGCTAGGTCCACTTCTATACCTCTCTTGGATACAATAAACCCTAATAACTTACTTGAGGTAACATAAAATGCACATTTCTTTAGATTTAGTCTAACCTTATATTCATGTATGATATCATCAACATAATCTTCTAGAACGTCATGCACCATGTCATGGAATATAATATTCATGGCCCAATGATAGGTAACCTCTGCATTCTTGAGATTGAAGGGTATGACTTGGTAAAATAATGTACCCCATATAGTGATGAAGGTTGTTTTATGTTGATCCTCAGACATTATTTTGATTTGATTATAGCCTAAAGAACCATCCATGAAAGATAACATTTCATATCTAGCTATTGAATCCATGATCATATCAATATTCAAAAGAGGTAATTCACCTTTGGGAATTCCTTATTGATGTCTTGAAAGTCACTAAAATTTTTAATCCCTCGTTGTGGCTTAGCCACAATAATAATTTTGGATATCCAATCAGAATAATCAATGGGTTAGATAAAGCCTACTTCCAAGAATTTTTGTAATTCCTCCTTAACTAGTAAGAGTACTTTAGGGTGTATCTTTCATAATTTTTGCTTGATTGGTTTAAAATTAGGATGAAAAACCAAATAATTCATAACTAAAGAGGGATAAATTCCTAACATGTTAGAGTAACATCATGAAAAAACATCTATAAATTCCCTAACTAGCTTAGTAATGATTTGACGCTCTTCAGATGTGAGAGTTGCCCCTAGTTTAACTATTTTAGGATGTTCTTCAATTTTGATGTTAACTTCAATCACCTCCTTAATGAGATAGGGTGATTCATCTTAGAGGTAAGGGGGTAATTATTTATCTAATATATCTAAAGCAAAACCTTGCAAGAGCTTAGTGTTAATTTCAGTATAACATTCAGATCTAGCTAAAATATGTGGAAATTGTTTTGGACTTTAGGGTGGCTCTTCGATTCCTATTCTTTAATTTTATAAAGGGGAAATTTTTTCCCCCAAAATAATTTGATTGATAGAGATTAATATAAAAATATTTCTTATGGTTTTTGAAAGGCATGAAGTTCTTTGCTCCTAGAAAATCTAAGATGGCCTCATTATTTTGAAACATATCAAAGGATGGTTCCTAATCTTGATCCTAGTTAATTAATGAGGGGTAGTGGAGGGATATTTTGATGGTGTAAATAGTTGTTTCATGGAAAAGGTTTGTGGTAGCAATATCCTCATATTGACTATAAATAAAACCTATCTTGATTTCTTCATCAGAAAGAGACTCCTTGAAGACCGAAGTAGTATCCATTATGATATTATTTAAGTCATCATCAAAAAGGTTGTACCCTAAGCCAAGTTAATATTTACATTCTTGAATTTTTATGGTTTCAAGATTATTTTTCTCATGTCTCCCTATTCCTTTTCCTTGATAATGCTTATTTTGTAACATTTTCTAGATGTGGGGGTATCTCCATCTATAAAATGTGAGGGCCTCATATTCTAGAATGAGCCATGATTCATCATATTCACCAATATATTATTCTAATAATAGTCTTTCACTAGAAAATTATGTTGATATAAATTGATATCTAATAAGATTGGTCTTCCACATAGTTGTGGACCCATAACTTTATGGGGAAAGAGGTAAGTCACCTACACAAAAGATTTTATATTCATATTCCCCATACTTTGTGGATGTGATTTTTAGATGAGTGAATTTAGGTATTGGATCAAAATTAGGCACAAGTTCATTTGGGCATACATATTTATAAATTATTGATTTTATATTGGAGTTTTTAGTGCTAAGATAGTAATAGGCAGATGAGGATTGACCTATTTGGCAACTATGAAAATGTTTCATTTCCCCAAGAATGGTGACTTCCATACCTAAGTATGGGAATTTTAGACATTGATGAATGGTGGATGGGACTAATTACATCTCATGAATCCATGGGTGAACCAAAAAAATATTATAGGAAAGATCCACATTCATAACATGTAGTAGGGTTTGATGAACCATGGGTCCCATAGTAATAGGAAGGTAGATTATTCCTATAGAGGGTCATTCATTGTCATCATATGATTTTATCATAATCAAAGTAGGTCTTAAAGAAGTTTCAAGATACCCTAATTTATTTAATAAATATAGATTACATAAGTTTAATGTAGACCCTCTATTTACTACTACATGGGGAATGCAGTTATGGAGACTTCTATGAATAATGGGTAGTTATGATGGTGGCCAATGGGAGACATGTCCTAAGAGCTAAAGGTGATTTATTGAGAAGGAGAAAAATGACCCACTAACACTTTAAATTTATTGGTGTTAATATCATTGGGAACTTTTAGGTTATTTAAGACATGATTGAGTATCTCTTAATGCATAGGGGATGTTTTGGGAAGATCCATTAATGAGATTTGAGCAGGTGTCTTCTCAAGTTGTTGAATTATGTCATAGGATTTGTCAAAATATACTAAGATTTTCTTAGAGATATTTCCCTTTTAAGATTTAGAACTAGATGGGCCCTTTGGTGGTACCCTAAGAATTATGATTTTGATGCATATAATAGTAACCACATAGTTAGTTGTTACCTAGTTGATCTTTAATATGGTAAATGATAGTGGAGTGAGCTCTTGGGGGTTAAAATTTTTGATGGTGTTGACATAGTGATATGAAATGGCATGATAGTTGATGTGATTAGAAGAGGAGGCCTTACCTTGGTCTCTTGGTGGCTTTCTATGTCTCTAACCATAATTAGGTAGATGGTCCTGATAAATACCTAACTGCTCATTTTTAGATCTATTTGGAGTACTTTCCCCTTCTACTTAATATCACCTTTTTCAATGATGTCCTAAATATAATTCTTTAATTTCATACATATCTTAGTGTCATGACATTTGACTCTATGATATTTAAATAATTCATCCTCATGGTACTAGTTAGGTCGAGGTTGACTATCATCCAAAGGTCATATCTTAGGAAGATTAATCATGTTAGCAGTAATCAATTTCTCAAGGACCATCTCAGTGGGTACTCCAAGGCTATTAAGAGGTATTTTTCCTATTTGAGGCTTTGATTTACCTTGTGGCACTTGAATAAAAGATACATTATGTTGATCTATGTGATTCCTCTTTTGTGCAGTTTGAACATGCTATTTGTAATATGTAACCCCATCTCCTACAACATTCTTATTCTTATTAAATATTTTTGACTTGCCTAAAAAATAATTATCTTGATTTTGATTATGTTAATTTCAAGAATATAATTTAATTTTTCACTTTTCAATAAGTGCTCTTTCAATTTATATCCCTTTTTTAATAATTTCATTAAAAGTTTTGGCACATTAGAGTTTCAACTGATATTTTAGCTCAGCATTAAGATTGTCAACACATATTTTGGCTAGCTCTGTATCTAGTAAAATGCACTAAAGGTGGCTTGCTAAGTTTCCCCATCATTTCAAGAAAGATGTCAAGATTTCCCCACTTCTTTATTTAGTGTTGTAGAGGTCTATAATGGAGACGTCATGTCTGATATTAAATGAGAAATTTCTTATAAATTGTTTATTTAATTCTCCAAAACTAGATATAGACCCCTTTGAAAAATAAATGAACCATTCTAGGGCTAGTCCAGTGAGACTTTTTGGGAAAACTCTTAGTAAGCAATCATCTTCATATGCAACTTCATGACAAGCCACATAAAGTTCATGTACATGATCATGGGGATCACCTTTCCATCTATACATTTCAAGCTTAGGTACCTCAAAGTGAGGTGGGAAATGTATTTTTAGAATTTTCATATCCAAGGGAAAAGAGAAATAATATTTGTATTTATATTTCATTGCTTAAGTGCATGGGTCAATTTGTTGGAGAGTCTTTTTCATCACTATCCATTCTTATGCAAATGAAGGATCTCTAAGATGGTTGGAGGCATGATCATGACTAGTATGGGGTCTATTGAAGTTATGGATATTTTGATAGGGGGATAATGGCCATTGATTTTGTATATGGATTTAAGAGGTTAAGAGATTTAGTTGTTGTGTGAGCTGATCTATTTGATCTTTTAGGATGGTTTGACTCTTATTAGCCTCAACTTGATTATTTTAGAGAGGTGTGGGTTGTTATTCTTCTTTAATTTCTTAGACCACATCTTCCTCTTATTTGGTTACTTGATTTGTATGATTATTCCAATGTGGTATATTAGGCCAGGTGGAGGGACAGACTAAATGTTGTAAGAGATTATAGTCAAATTTTGGGGATAGTGTGCCCCCCATTTCAACAACTTGAGATAGAACCTAGTTATGATTTTTGTAGATGTATTAGTTGAGTAGGGTCTTAACATAATCATTATGGATGAGGTTTATATTAGTGTAGGTTTTTATTTTTCCCTATTTTTTAATTATGGAAATTGTATTTCTTGTGCATACATGGAGTTTTCCTACATTTGTGGGATAGGCTACCTTATGTGGAGATGTGTGTCATAGATGTGTCATAGGTGTCATAAGAATGTCATAAGCAACTCCCTTGATGGGAGTTACTTCTCTATTCTTAGCACCTTGTCATCACCTTTCATGGAGGAGTTACAGTCTATTCTTGGGGTGCCTTGGCCACCTTTTGTGGAGGAGTTACTTACGTGATCTCCTATATGTATTCTTCACTTTGGCCATATCATGTTAATCAAATTTTGGTTTTCTCCAGTTTTTCTTGTGCAATTTAGCTTCTTGTATAATTTCAAATTGCATTAGCATCTATGTGGTGTGCACTTGCTTCATCTTGTGTGATCACATCTCCATTGCATTCACATTATCCAGATTCTGGCAACAACTCCGATATGGTATCAGAGTCACTCTGGTAATTGTGTGTCTGGTTATGCTATTAGTTTATTCTAAAATTTCTACTTTGCTTCCTTAGTAGTTTTTTTGTTTAACTCCATTGCATTTGAGAGTTTTGGTAGATTTTTTTGAAAAATCATGCAAATCCATATGAAAACTTGTTCAAAAAAATACTTTTGAGTTAGAATTTGCCAAGACATCTTGTTTAGATATGTTGTGGCTTCAGCAAGGCAGTAGAATTCTTTTTTTGGTCACTCTATAGGAAAAAGATAGATCTATGCAATCTAGTTCTACTACTTGGACGTTGGAGGGGTTGACTTTGTTGCAAGTTGTTGGGCACCATTGTTGTGTGTAGGGAGGAGCAGTAGTCCACACAATCAGTCCAAGCACAACACTCAGCAACAACCATGCCAAGCTTCTACACAGCCATGCCAAGCTTCTGCATAGCCATGCCAAGTAGCAACAACATCCTTTCTACGGCCATGCCATCAACTATATGGCATCTAGCATCTAGCAAAATCAAAACTTTTTTTTAAAAATGGTGCCTTATTCTAGTCCTTTTCTGTGGATGTGCATTGAAGTCTGCAGTCAATAACCCTTCCTTGCTTAGCATCCCATGTGGCAAATTGAACTAGGCATTTGGTAATTTCTTTTTTAAATTTTTTCTACCTATATTAATTTTACAGTGTCATTTAGTATGCTGGAAAACATGTAAGTTGAAAAAAAAAATTAAAAAGAGCATTTTAGAGGTTTTTAGAGGTTTTTAAAAAAACTTGTATCTTTAGCCTACGAAGACAAAGGGTGAGCCTCGGGTTGGTAGGAGGCCAATTCCCCATCAAAAAAACCTCCTTTGGATCCCTCATTCCATGCTAAATCCAATGAGTGGTTGGAAGGCCACTTTCTCTCTCAAAACAGGGATTTTTTTAATGTTTTAGTGCTTTTTTTGTAAAAACACTAGTTTATGGGAAAATTAAACCTTTAATATCCTGCAAACGATAGCTCAAATTTGGGTGACTTTTTTTGCAAAAGTATTTTTAATTCAATTACCATAGTTTAGGCTTGTTATTTTTCAAAAATCACTAGTTTATAAAGTGCCTAAAATAAGGGGTCTCCCGAGATGCATTTTTGACTGAGTCTAACATCCTGTTTGCTTAAGTCTTGCACTGATTGCTCTAAAATGCATTCTCGGCTAAGCCAAACATATTTTGAGTGTGTACTTGCATATTTTTAAGGGGCTCAATATTTTGGGGGGTGTGATTGCTTTTCACAACTTACAAATCTTTGCTCTCATTCTCCTTTCTGCATTAATTCACAACTTGCAATCAACACAACTTCACCTAAATTTAGCTTTAAAATAGATTATTTTCAACTTAAACCCCTAACACCCTTCAACTATCATGAATGGAAGGTTAAAATTTCAATCATTCTTAGAATCAAATGGTTGTATAAGATCACCATGGGTACTGAAGTAGAACCTAAAACTAATGCTAAAAAGGTCAAGTGGTACAACCGTAGTGATGAAGCCTATGGATTACTAAGCTTGTCCATGTATCCAAAACTTATCTTCCATTTATAAAACTCTAAAACTCCCAAAGAAATATGGGACACCTTAGAAAACATATTTGGGTAGTTTGATGAGATGAGAGGTCATGAGCTCAAAAATGAACTCATAAGTCTAAGTCCTAGCAACTTTGACACCCTACAAGACTTCTTCACTAAGTTTAAGGCCCTTAGATTGCAATTGAAATAATTTGAGATAGAGGAGAAATATGATCAACTCATCCTTTCGATTCTCACAAAGTTAGGTCCAAGCTATTTAGTCTTTGTCTCCACTTTCCATGCCACAAAAAGTGCCCTTGGCACTACATGGAAAATGCCTTCTTTGGATTCATTCATTGCCCACTTCACTAGGGAGCAAGATAAGCTAATTAAAATGGGCATAATGAAGTCTACTCAACCCCAATCTTTGATAGTTGGAAATGGTAAAGATAAGACTTCAACAAAGGAGAAGAAGAAAAAGAACAAGGACCAGGAGAAGAAGAAAGAAAACAACAATCCTGCCAAAAGCAACATTGAGTCTTCATCCTCCGAAACTAAGATGGAGAAGGTTAAGTGTGCCTATTGTAAAAGGATAGGGCATGATGAACACAAATGCATGAAGAAACAAATAAATCACCTAACTCATCTTCTAGAGAAGAACAACATAGGTGTTCTTGAGTCCATCAAGCAAAATTCATCTACCCAAGATTTTACCAAGGCAAAAGGCAAGGGTAAGGAGAAAGAAAAGGGCAAGGATCTTGTAGCTACAACAACTTCTACATCTTCATGGGTCATCAACTCGGGTGCTTCTCACCACATGGGCTCTTCACTAGTTGAGTTTTCATCTTTAGAGCCATGTAGCATGACTTTAATTAGTTTGGGTGATGACACATCAATTTCTATTATAGGGAGAGGGTCAATAGAAATGGAAGGAGGAACATTCAAAAATGTTCTAAGTGTTCCTTTTATTTCAACCAATCTCTTATCAGTGTACCAAATCACTCACATTGGTTAGGGCATGAGAGTTGAGTTTTTACAAGATTCAGTGGCTATCAGGGAGTTGCATAGTGATACTACAGTGGTAGTGGATAAGGCAGATCACCAAGCAAGGTTATACACCTTTTCACATTTTAAACCAAATTCTTCTCCAATAGCATTGCTGACTCATTCAGATGAAGTTAGAAAATTATGGCATGAGCGGTTTGGCCACCTTAACTATCACTACCTTGAGCAAATTTACAAACATGACATGGTCATTGGCTTGCCTCATGTCTAATTCTCAAAAGGACTTTGTGAGGGGTGCTCCCTTGGGAAGCATCTCAAAGAAAAATTTGACAAAGGCAAAGCTTGGAGGGCTTCACAACCTTTGGAGTTAGTCCATAGTGATGTATCGAGACCCTTTCCCAAACCATCTTTCACAAGGTCCAAGTACATCCTCACTTTCATTGATGATTTCTTTAGGTACACTTGGATATATTTTCTTAAACAAAAGTCTGAAGTGTTTGAAAATTTTCTTGACTTCAAGGCTCTTGTTGAGAAATAGAGTGAGAAATATATCAAGGTTATTTAAACTAATAATGGATGAGAGTATGTGAGCAACAGGTTTGAGTAGTTTTGCACCATAGAGGGGATTGATTTATTGCACATAGTCACTTATAGTCCTTCATAGAATGGGGTTGCATAATGCAAAAATAAGTTCTTAAAAGAGATGGGTAGCTGTATGATTCACTCCAAATCCTTAGCAACACAATATTGGGCCAAAGCCATTAATTATGCTTGCTACATTCAGAATAGGGTTCCTCACAAAGTTTTAAAAGGGATAACACCCTTTGAAGCTTAGCATAAAAGGAAACTTGATGTTGAGCACCTTAAGGTTTTCAGATCCCCAGCCATGGCCCACATTTTGAAGAATAAACACAAAGCTATGGAACGTCAGTCCAAGCCTTACATCTTTATAGGATATCTAGATGGTATTAAGGGGTATCACCTTTTAGATCCAGTCACTTATGAGTTATTCATCAAGAGAAGTGTCCATTTTTAGGAGAGTCCTAGAGACTCAACACTTAACACTTCTCCTCCCTCATCGAATCTACTTCTTCATGATGATTCCTCATCAGATTCAGATCAACCATAGCAGGTTCTTGAGCCAGAGACATCTTCTTCTTCGAGTTTAGATAGTGAGGACAGTGATGTAGTGTCATCCACCTCTAGCTAGTTAGAGGATGAGAAGTTAGCACCTGACTCACCCACTTCTATGCCACTTTGGGCCAGACAGACACTTGAGAGTGTTGGCACTTGGGTAGGAGATCCTGCAGATGACAGACATACTAGGGGGGATTTTCAAAGAGATCCACATGCCTTCTTTGCTTCAGTTTTGGATCCATAGACTTTTTGAGAGGCATCTAGGGTACCTGAGTGGGATAGTGCTATGGAGGAAGAATATTCTTCCTTAATCAAAAATCACACTTTGGATTTGACTTCACTTCTTAAGGGAAGAAAGATGGTTCAATGTAGGTGGATATATCAGACGAAGTTTGTAGCAGATGGGTCAGTTGATAAGTATAAGGCATGATTGGTCACCAAGGGTTTCTCACAAGTAGCAGGCATTGACTACTCAAATACCTTTACACCCATTGCAAAGATGACTTCTATCCAACTCACCTTGGCTATTAATATAACACATGGTTGGGATGTGCACTAGATGGATGTGAAGAGTGCCTTTCTTCACAAACACCTAGAGGAGGAGATCTACATGGAGCAGCCACAAAGATTTGTTCAAGATTCTTCCTTAGTATGCAGACTTAGAAAATCTATCTATGGCCTCAAACAGGCCCCTTAATCTTGGTATGCCAAGATGGATTCCTTCCTTCTCATAGCAGGTTTCACTAGGTGCCATTCTGATCCCAATGTCTACTTCTTATGGCAAGATGATTCACTCCTAATTTTGCTTCTATATGTTGATGACCTTTTGATCACTGGGAGTTCTTCATCAGCTATTGTAGTGGTGAAGGCATCTCTCTAGGATAGATTTGACATGGCAGACTTGGGTTTGTTGCACTACTTCCTTGGCATCGAGATCTCACAATCAGATTCAAGGATTTCTCTTGCACAATCTAAGTATGCTCTTGACTTATTAGCTCAGTTTCACATGGCTGATTGCAAGCCATCTCTAACTCCCTTTCTATCAGGAGTCAAGCTTAAGGCTAATTGTTCTTCACCATTGGTTGATGCCACTCGGTATCGACAACTTGTTGGTAGTCTCATTTACTTGACTCACATTAGGCCTGACATATCATATACAGTGGGACTTGTCTCCAAATTTATGTAGGAACATCATGAGCTGCATTGGAAAGTAGCTAAGAGGATCTTGCATTACATATAGGGTTCATAAAGATATGGGATTCATTATAGATTTGGAATAGAGGTTGACTTGGTTGAATATACAGATTTAGACTGGGCTTGCAATTCATAGACTCACAAGTCCACTTCTAGTTATAGTTTCTCTCTAGGTTTTGGTCTTATCAGTTGGTCTAGCAAGAAGTAGAATGTTATTGCTATATCATCCATAGAGGTAGAGTACAGGGGAGCTATTAATGCAGCTACTAAGGATATTTGGCTTCAAGGGATTCCTTTTGAGTTTATCATTCCTATCAGGCAGCCCACTATCATTTATTGTGACAACTAGAGTACTATTCAAATTTTCAAGAATCCGGTTCAGCACCAATGGACCAAGCAAATAGAGATTCACATACACTTCATTCAAGAGCTTATTCATAGTTAGGTCATTGACTTGATATTTTTCTAGTCTTTAGATCATGTTGTAGACATCTTCACCAAACCTTTCACTAAGAGCAAGTTCATTCATCTATGAGATCTTCTTGGGGTGTGGTCCACATCTATAGTAGCATCATCTTTGGGGGGCCACTAGCCTCTTCTTTCTTTTATGTCTCTCTTTTGAGGGGGAGTTTTTTCCTACAGGTTTTCTCATTTTCTCTATCTTATGGGAGATTGCATTTGTACATGGGTACCTCATCAGGCCTAGTTTCTGGGACCCATTTTATATTTCCACACTACCCACCTAAGCTATGCTTATGGGGGGGTATTAGTGTAGATTTTTATTTTTCCCTATTTTTTAATTAGGGAAATTGTATTTCTTGTGCATACATGGAGTTTTCCTACATTTGTGGGATAGGCTAGCTTATGTGGAGATGTGTGTCATAGATGTGTCATAGGTGTCATAAGAATGTCATAAGTAACTCCCTTGATGGGAGTTACTTCTCTATTCTTAGCACCTTGTCACCAACTTTCATGGAGGAGTTACAATCTATTCTTGGGGTGCCTTGGCCACCTTTTGTGGAGGAGTTACTTGCGTGCTCTTATGTATTCTTTGCTTTGGCCATCTCATGTTAATTAGATTTTAGTTTTATCCATTTTGTCTTGTGAAATTTAGCTTCTTGTATAATTTTAAATTGCTTTAGCATCTATGTGGTGTGCACTTGCTTCATCTTTTGTGATCACATCTCCATTGCATTCACATTATCTGGATTCTAGCAACAACTCCGATAGTTTAATCACTCATCCTCTCCTCTAGAAGTGTACATATCACCATGTGTGTCATCATGATTAGGATTTTGATCACCTAAATTCCCTAATAAATCACTCTCTTGGTTATAATCTTGTCTAGTTATAAGAAGTTGGGCATGATTTTGGATTGGGGTGTTGGATGAGGAGAGTGGAAAAGTGATCAGATGTGATGGGTGTTGATGAGGTTTTGGATACTAATTTGGTCTAGAATTTAAATCTAAGAGTGGTTAAAGAAGGTGATTTTGAAAGGCGATGTTTTTAGATTTAAAGCGATGTGAAGATTAAGATGACCAAGGATCACCAAAAGACAAAATATTTTAAGATTCCAATCTAACAAGAAGAGTATGAGATCATGGGATCAAATACATTTCACACTAGTAAAATAGTAATTTGGATGGGTGTTAGGTATGAAGAGGCAATGATAAGGAAGTGATGGGTGATAGATTAAAATCTTTGACATGACTATATATGTTGATAATACCTAGTCCAAGGATTCTAATGAAGATATGGAGGGATGGGTAACCAGTAATATTTGGTTTCAAGACTAACAATATTATCCAAGGATGATGAATGGGTAAATATGAGATGGATATTACATGTCATTTGGGATGGCAAAATAGAAGATGGATATTAGATGATGGTGAGATGGATGTTATGATAAGGTTTAAGAATGAGTTTAATCCTAGGGTTATCTAAGGTGTTTAAAATAATAAGTGAATCGCTGATTTGGTTTACAAATAGCATGGGTTTCAATACAACACACAAATAACACACTTAGCCACAAGTCCTAATTTAGTAAACTAAAAAGGATTTGTAACCCAACATTCACACCATCTAATAGCTTTTTGGGTGAGGTTGTAGGTTGGTAACCTATTAAAGAATCAATTGAACCCCTCAACCCCATTTGCACTTAACAGCTTCTTAAGAGTTGATCCTAACTCTGGCAATGAAATGCCTATTATGGCTGAAAGTTCCTAAGCTAGGTTTTCACAAAGGTTTCTAAGGGATTCCCTATTATACATGAATTTATGATGGGGACAAAGTATCTATAAGAGGTGTTGTCCCTGATAAATGTCACTCATTTTTTGAGACAATATATGAACTATTTTAGCCCTGTACAGACCAAATTGTCTCTTCCCTTTTTGAAATTTGTTCTGAGCTTTCAAATTCCTCATTTTTCAAGATTTTTTAGTAAAAGGACTAGCAGGTTCAATAGGTTCAAAGGCTTCTATAGGTGATTTCAATCAAAATAACTAGTTTCCAATACTTTGTCCTTTTTAGGATTAGTTCAACGCCTTGGTTCAACCAAAATGTCCATCAAAAAGCTTCTAAACAAGGATTGAACCATTGAACTATTGAACCTTGAACCATTTTTGGTTTAACGAGTTCAATGGGTTCAAGGTTCAACATCATCAACAAGAGTTAAGCGCATTTGTCAAAAGTACAAAGTTCAACCTCTTCCAGATTCAACGGCTTCAAAACACTTATCAAAGAGAAGAAGGCTTGAACCATTGAACTATTAAACCATTGAACCACTTTAGTTCAAAGGTTCAACAAGTTCAATGGTTCAACAGGTTCAACAACTAAATGGTTCAACGTGTCTGGTTTAAAAAGGATCAAAATAACTTAGCCAAATAAAAAAAATGAACCTATTAAACCGTTGAACCTTGAACCACTTCAAGGTTCAATGAGTTCACATGTTTAAAGGTTCAAAGGTAGCCTCAGTCAAGGAAAGAAGCAGCAAACAGGTGGTTCAATGAATAGTTCAACCAAGGAGCATGCAAGAGAAAAGGATGAGCAGAAGCTACCAAGTGTCATCTGTCGAGACACATTATACTTTGTTTCTAAAAAGTGGTGGATACTACTGTGTCCTTTTTAAAGCTTGTTAGAAGCCTCCAAGTGTCAATATCTATAGTCCCTTCCTTTTGTTTCACTGTATTGAGCAAGGACCATGGTGGGTCCTAGGTGAATGACTAAAACAAATGGAATGCAATAAGTGTCATTGTCTATGAGAATCCAAATGAACCCCAAATGTTTCTATGGTATTACAAAATCCCAAGAGCAAAAAGCATGAAGTGTCAATGGTGAAAGGTTTCAATATGATGCAATAGAAGATGCCACATGTCCTTATTAAGAATCAGCAAAAGCTTACAAGTGTCATCCTCCACGTGAATCAGAAATGAGTCCTGAATGTTTTTGTAAGTGTTTCTAGAGTTTTAGTAGAAGCCACCACATGTTATCTCCCATAGGACTCTCAAAGGTTTCTTAAAATTGGTGGGTGATACCAAATGTCCTCACCTATTCTGATAGAAGATGCCATGTGTCACTTGCTCGAAGTAGTGAAATGTGCCACATGTCAAAGACGGGGCCCTCTCAATACAGAGACATGGAGCCAAGGGAAGATTTCCTTTGGATAAATTGTCCAAAGTAATTCCTTTGGACATTTTATCTGAAAAAAATAAAGAGATGATAGCCTAACCAAATAAATTAAATCTTGAAGGCCACCTAAGAGATCCCAAAGGGTAAGTACCCTTGTGGGGGAATAATTGACACTTAGAAAGTGGACCTTTTTCAAGACCCCAAAGGGAAAGTTCCCTTCAGGAAGGGTCAAGCCTCAAAGTGCAGCAAAAGCTACCAAGTGTCGCATGCTAAGACAATAGTCTCTAACAAGTTTCAAATTAGTGGAACTCACCACATGTCTCATCCCAACTCAATGGAGCGTGACAAGTGTTTGCATCTGCACTTCTAGTCTCTAACAAGTTTCAAAGCTTATTCCAAAGCTATAGGTGTCACCACATGTCCTCACCTATGTCACAGTAGAAAGTGGCCATAGCAAGCAAGAAAGACACAAAAGAGTTTCTAAGAAGAATGATAGGCCCGCAAACATCAAATTTAGGATGACTGACTAGTCGTTAACCTTTAAACTATGAAAGACTTGTGGATGTCAAATTTAATGCAATAAAGTGTCTATTGATCTTTGCAAGATTAAAATGTGGACTCAAATGAATTCAAAGACCCTAAGGCCAGGGCAAAAGGAAGAAGAGACAAAGAGGGAAAATCAATAGGAGTTATTTCCAGTAGGTGGAACAGTCCACCAGGTAGGTATTTGGGGCCTGCAAGCATTGAAAGCACAACTTGTTTGTCCCCTTTTGAGTAAAGGAAACATGGATAGTTTTGCAATTAGTAGATTATGGAATGAGTGATTTAGGCTCAGGAGAGGACATTGGAGATGAATCAACATGCCATAGTTAAGGCAGCTTCCCTGCTTTAGAATGGCCCTCCTTGACAGAACCAAAAATGCATCTAAGGCATTAATGCAAAGCATGGGTTGCTCCATGAGACAAAGTGTCAAGCCTCTCTTGGACTCTATATATTGTAATCTCCCATTTGATGCAAAGGGGATCTTCCCTTTAATAGAAGTGAAAATTTACCCAAATTGAAAGGCATCACTGAGACTTTGAGCTTAGATTGTTTATCATATTTCTTTGTTTGAATCAGAAAGCAAGTTACTTTTAGTTATAACTTGTATCATTCTAGAAGATTATTCTTATGTCTATTTCTTAAATGTATTCTTTTTTATGAAATTTAACAAGTAGAGCTAGTGGAAGTGATAAGGAAGGTGTCCTGAAGCCAACTATTTTCAAACTTTGTGCTGTCATAGTTGTCTTTAGTGTGTGTTTATTTTCTATTTCTATGTAAAGGACCTTAGGATGACTTTGTGCCCCCATTATTATTTGTACCTCACTCTTGGGTAGTCAAGGTGGATCCTTTGTGCTACATCATAAATTTCTAGTTACTTTGTACTATGTTACCAACCACTTGTTACCAAAAAGATTCCTGTTGTTTGCAAGAATGAGCACTTCTGAAAGAAGAGAAATGCCTTCTATCATTTCACCGAGATTTCTACTATCCAAGAATGGATATGGCTCTTGGTTGAATGTTACTTCTAAAATAAGAGAAGTACCCTCACCAATCACCCAGGATTTCTCCTTTGATTTGTGAACATCATCTCTAAAAAAAGAGAGATGGATGGTTTATTCTACCCCTGAGTGTTATTTTCTACTTATATATATAGTATATATCTCCTGTGTATTTATAGGGAACCTCCCCTTAATGAGAGGAGAGATTTTTCCCCTTTGGATGTGGTAAACCTACAACTTTGGATGACTAATCTCCCTATGCTATGGTTGAAGAGACCTATTTTGCTCACCAGTTAGCTGGTTGACAAAATATTCACCCAATAGTTTTTGTGACTCCACTGGGGATTGAACAAGTAGTTTGAAGCCTCAAGCTTCAAATTGAAGTAAGACCAGTCCTTTTCCATTTTTTATTCACAATTTGGAAACTCCATGCTATACCAAAAGCCAGAGAGCTTAAGGTGTTGTTAACCCTATCTTTGAGTTGGCATAGTAAGGATATTTTGACTTACTTTCTCCCCAACTTCAAGTTCAATGATCTAGGAGTGTCCCTTCTACTTGTACCAGGACACCAACAAAAGGTAGAGCTACTTTTTCTACTATTAGCAGAGCCTTGCCTATCCAAATTCCACCTAAATTTGTTATCCCTACTTTCAATAATCTAATTATGGTAGTTTGAGACCCCTGGGGTAACTCTTTTAGCCCACTAAATTTGACTCCACCCCTACATAAACTTCCGTGCAACTCAAGAAAGAATTTCCCCAAATTCTTTGGGGATGGAAAATTTCATCTTGATGGACATGTTGTATCCTTCAACATAGCTTGTGGAATGATAGGCATGGAATTTGAGGACGTGGCAGTTAGGATTTTCATGGAAATGTTATAAGGTCCTACTGTAGACTAGTTTTACCATCTACAAGCTAGATAAGTAACTAATTGGGACACACTCAAAGCCAAAGTTGAAGCCAGATTCAAGCCTATAGAAGATGCACATGCCTTGTTAGCCCAGCTCACACAAATGAAGAAGGAACCTCATGATCCTATGAGGGATTTCATAGCAAAGTTTGATAAGCTAAGGAACCAAATTCTTAATAATGCTCAGTCAACCCCTGAAAACCTCAAATGTTTCTTCATCAACTCACAACTACCTAAAATGAGTTTTCTGCTAAGAAGAGTTGGCCACATAGACCTCGAGGCTGCTCAAGATTTGGCTATCAAAGTTGAAGATGATCTTATCTTGGTAGGAAAGATAAGGAGAGATCTAAACAGAGGTAATTATTCTTCCTCCTCTAAATACTCTCCTTTAGCCACCACTGATCCAATGGTGTAGAAGCTATCAAATGAATTGTTGGCCTTTAAAAAACAAATGGCATAAGGGATGTCATCTGATCCTTCATATAGAGATGTACCAAGGAGGACATTCCCTAATTAGTCCTACCAAGGCCATGTTGCCAGGAACCAAGTGCAAACCAACCATCTTCCTCCCCCTCAGAGGAATAGCATTGCCATTGAAGCACCTTCGACTAACTTAGCGGTTGGATATCTTAAAGCTGAATCAGATTTCTCATTCCAGCCTAAGTTGAATCTTGAAGATGATGCTAATATCTTCACTGAGGAAGAAGAAGAATTAGCTAGCGACTCCAATATTGGTTTCATGAATTATCAAGACAAACCTAGAAGTGAAGGTAATGTAGCTGAAGGATCATATGTTGTATTCACCTGGTCTAAGAATCAATCAACTCAACAAGTTGATAAAGAGAACATAGAGGAGTAACCTCAACCATCAATTTTAGTTGCTAAACATGGGACCACTCTGTCTTTCCAGCCAAAGGACCCAGTGATTACTAGAAAGGTAAGTACCCCAAACATTTTTGCACTTTCAACTTCAAATTCATAGTCCAGTTCTCCCCCTCCCAAAAATCAAAAGGGTGAACTCCCATCCTTTGTACCTAGTTCATTTCTAGCATTTGATATCATTGACCATATAAATAAAACCAAAATTCAAATGTCTGAATTTGAATTTTTGCAGTCTCATCCTGAGCAATTAGACAAATTGGTTTAATGTGTTAAAAACTAGGCAATCCCTATTGAACAAGTAATTCCCAAAGTGACACATGATCCACCCAAGAATTCACCCACCAAGAACAATCTTGTTATTACCCCCCTGTTACTCCTAGTAGGACTGAACCTTTTTATGTCTCATTGCTAATAAATGGACATCAGTTGAATAATTGCATCATTGATTTTGGAGCTTCAAACAATGTCATGCCTGCTAAAGTAGCTGAATCCCTTGACCTCACACTGATCAAGACATTTGGTAGATACTTCTCTATGGAAAACAAGCATTCCCAGACAAAAGAATCAAGATGATTGTCCTAGTAGCCGACATCCAGCATCATATGGCATCCTTCTTGGGAAAATTTTTTGCAAGGATGTTGGTGGTGAATTGAGAATGTATTTATCAGAGGTGAGGATTCTAGTCAAAGGTGTTATGAAGAGGCTACTCCTTGAGAAGGAAGTGAAATATGTGGTTACCCAAACCTCAACACCTGAAGCTCAAATTTTTTTTGAGTCTTTAGGCATGGGTAACTACTTTCTATCCACAGATGAAGTTCATGAGGCATCTGATGAAGCTCTTATAGGTGACACCCTGAAAATGCATTCAGCTAAAACAATAGGAGAATTGGTGGAGTGTAATACTAATGTGGAGGTATCTCCACCTCTAGATGATGGAGATTTCAAAGAAAAAGTAGTGTCTAATGAGGTATGGATTCTAGAGTTTGATGGAAACTGCTCCTCTATTGATTCAAGAGCTAGAGTTGTGCTGATATCTCCTCAAGGAGATATTTTTCCTTCATCCTAAAAGTTACAATTTAGCAACACTAATAACATAGCTGAGTATGAATCTATATTGCTTAGATTGAAAGCTGCTATGGACAAAGGCATCAAACTCCTTCATGCTAAAGGAGATGTTGAATTGGTGGTTTGTCACATAAAGAACCTATACCAAACCAAGAATGAGAGATTGTGCCACTACCATAATCTAGTCTGGGGCCAAATTGAAAACTTTGATGCTTTTAGTATCTTTATAGTTCCCAAAGAATTTAATGACCAGGCTAATGCACTGGCTATTTTAACTACTCTCTTGGTCCCCCACCTAGACTTCAAAGGAGACAAGTACACCATTGAGCTGGTCTTTTGGCCAAGTGTACTTGATAATGCCAGTCATTGGCAAGTGTTCAACAATGATAATTAAATCATTGCCTTCTTGGAGCAAAAAGAAAGCTTTAAATGGCTACATTTTGAAGGTAGTGAACCTCAAAAGCCTGAACTGACCCTTGAATCAAATTCAAGCATGGGTAAGGAGTTCTTACAACTTAAAGGGAATAAGATTCCCAAAGGCCTAGTTTCCTTTGAAAAGTTGTTTGATAAGCATGACAGATTCATCAAATAGTAGAAAATAGATTCAAACTCCTCTCAAGAGTTTGATCAAGTAAATATAGGAACCAAGGAAGACCCCAAGATGGTGAACATTGGGAAATGTTGTACTCCTAAGGAGAGGTTTAAGTTCACCACTTTACTCAGTCAATATAGGGACATCTTAGCTTAATCCTATGATGACCTTAAGTCACTCTAGCCTGATGAAATTTGACATGACATTCCTCTCAAGGTTGATTCGACACCTTACAGGCAAAAGTCCAGGCATTATAATCCAAAAATATCAGGTATTCTTCTATCTAAAATACAAAAAATGTTAAATGCTAGGATCATTTTCCCAATCCATCATTCCACATGGATTACAAACATAGTGCCTTTAAGGAAGAATAATGGTGAAATTTGCCTTTGTGTGGATTTTAGAAATTTGAATTAGTCATCCTTAAAGGATAAATATCCTTTACCAATCATGGATCAAGTACTTCAGATAGTGACATGTTCAGAGATGTTATCAATGCTAGATGGCTTCTCAGGATATAATCAGGTTGAAGATGGTGAGGTAGACTAGCTTAAGATTACTTTCACCACACCTTGGGGCATGTTTGCATATAGAAGGATGCCTTTTGGGTTGATAAATGTTGGATCCACCTTCCAAAGAGAAACGGACCTTGCCTTCAAAAATGAGATGGGTAAGTTCATTGTAGTTTATCTTGACAACTTGACTATCTTTTCTAAGCATCACCCAGATCATGTGAGCCATTTGTAAGAAGTGTTGGAATGCTACCACTAGAATGGCATTTCCTTAAACCCTAAGAAGTCAATTTTTAGAGTAACAAAGGTGAAACTTCTCAGACACATTGTGTCCAAAAGGGGCATAAAGTTGACTCAGACAGAGTCAAGTCTATCCAAGAACTTTTCTTGCCCATAATTAAGATTTTTGTTCACTCTTTCTTTGGAAAGGTGAATTTCTTATAGAGTTTCATCCCTGAGTTTGCTAAGAAGACTAGGCACATTGTAAACGTGATGAAGGGAAAGGCCACCTTCAGCTAGACTAAAGAAGGAAAGTCAGCATTTGAGGATATCAAGATTGCCATTGCCCGTGCCCCAATTTTGGTTTGTCCAGACTATAATAAAGATTTCACCATATATAATTATGCTTTAGAACATATTCTTTCAGCAATTCTAGTTTAAAAAAATAAATAAGGTATGGAATCTCCCATTTCCTTCATGAGCTATCCTCTCAAAGCTCATGAGCTGAAGTACTTAAACATGGAGAAGCATACTTATGTAGTGGTGAAGGGAGTAAAGCATTTCTGCTTCTACATCTTGAATTCATGAGTTACTGCCCTAGTTCCTGATACCACGGTCAAATCCATACTGACTCATTAGGAGTTTGAGATGAAAAGAGGTAATTGGGTTGCTAAGATCTAGGAGTTTGATCTGGTCATCAAGCCAAAAAATTTGGTGCATGGGAAATGGCTATGCCAACTAATTGTTGATAACAAGCTGGGAGGAATAGAGCATAAACAATCAGAGGTGGAAGACACACCAACAGTCCTCTTTGTCTCCACCATGAATGAGTGGTATTCAGGTATTGCTTATTTCCTTATTTATGGTGAGTGTCCTACTCACCTATCTTATAAAGAAAGGACAACCATCAAGCTGAAAGCTATTAATTTTGTCTTCTAGGATAATGGCCTATATAAGAGGAGCCTTGATGAAATGTTCCTTCACTATGTGGACAAAGAATAACAAAGTCAACTTCTAAAGTCCTTCCATAATTTGGCCTATGGAGGACATTTTTTTTCTCTTGTAACTACCCATAAGATCTTGCAAGCTAGGTACTACTAGCCAACTCTCTTTTAGGATGCATACAAGTGGGTTAGGGAGTATGAACTATGCTAACAGTTTGTTGGAAGACCCAAGTTAGCTTCCCTACCTCTCAAGCTAGTGGTCATAGAGGAGCCATTCTAGCAATGGGGAATTGACTTTATTGGTGCTGTAAACCCATATTCAAGTGCTAGACATGATTATGTCCTTATAGCAATAGACTACTTCACCAAATGGGTGGAAGCTGTTCCAACCAAACATGCTACTTCAGAAGTAGTATGCAATTTTCTCAAAGATAACATCATTTCCAGGTTTGGGGTCCCGACCAAGATTGTCACTGACAATGTAGCTTGTTTCACTTCCTAAGAGATTACTCAATTCTATTTCTACTATGGAATTACACTCTTCCACTCTTTTGATTACTTTCTATAAGGGAATGGATAGGCTGAATCAAGCAATAATAATCTAGTGACTCTCATCAAGAAGTTGGTTGGATAACAACCAAAGAACATGGCTTAAAGCATTGGTTGATGACCTATGGGTAGACAGAGTTACACCAAAGAGAGCAATTGGTATGTCTCTTTTCTAGCTTATTTATGATGTCAATGCTAAGATACCAATCACCTTGGAATTGTCAGCATTGAAATTGGCTAAGACAATTAAAGATCAAACATATGAAAGCTCACTTAATAAGAAGATCATGTACCTTAATGAGCTATAAGATCAAAGAACTGTAGTAGTGGACCAAATTATTGCCCATCAAGGTCTAGTGAAGAAGCTCTTCAACGAGAAAACAAAGAACTGTGATTTCTAGATTAGAGATCAAATCTTGCTGTGAGACAAGAGAACCAAAGGGGATGCATGGAAAGTTTGATTCCCTATGGAGGGGCCCTTTTACTATTCATCAGCTCAATGGTGAAAATATTTTCCTATTGAAGTATCAAGATGGCACTCTCTTTTTTCTGCCTCACAATGGGCAACATCTGAAGCACTTCAACTCTTGAAGTATCAGATGAGTTCTCCTATACATATGTATATTTGTATAGTCTTTTGTTTCTATTTTATTCTTTTCATTTTCATTTTTTAGAGCCTTTATTTTTGGGTATCATGACTCCATAGCCCAATGGCATACTTCAAGGCACCGTAGTTTCTAGTTTCTACTCCCCTCAGCTATGTTTCAAGTTTCCAACTGAAGGTAGTTCCCCAATTAGAGCCAGTTGTTGTCCTCAAAAAATGTCACTCATTTTTTGGGAAAACATATGAACTATTTTGGCCCTGCATAGACCAAATTGTCTCTTCCCTTTTCAAATTTTTTTTTGAGCTTTCAAATTCCTTAGTTTTCATGCTTTTTTAGTAAAATGACTAGCAGGTTCAATAGGTTTAAAGGCTTCTGCAAGTGAGTTCAATCAAAAGAACCAGTTTATAATACTTTATCCTTTTTGAGATCAGTTTAATGCCTTGGTTCAACCAAAATGTCCATCAAAATGCTTCTAAGAAAGGATTGAACCATTGAACCGTTGAACCTTGAACCATTTTTGGTTCAACAGGTTCAATGGGTTTAAGGTTCAACATCATTAGCAAGAGTTAAGCACATTTGTCAAAGGTTCAAAGTTCAACCACTTCCAAGTTTGATGGCTTCAAAACACTTATCAAAGAGAAGAAGGCTTAAACCATTGAACCACTTTGGTTTAAAGGTTCAACAGGTTCAATGGTTTAACAGGTTTAACAACCAAATGGTTCAATGCATCTGGTTAAAAAAAGATCAAAATAATTTATCCAAATAAAAAGAATGAACCTATTGAGTTGTTGAACCTTGAACTACTTCAAGTTTCAATGAGTTCACAGGTTCAAAGGTTCAAAGGCAGCCTCAGTCAAGGAAAGAAGCAACAAACAGGTGGTTTAATGGATGGTTCAACCAAGGAGCATGTAAGATAAAAGGATGAGCACAAGCTACCAAGTGTCATTTATTGAGACACATTATACTTTGTTTCTAAAAATTAGTGGATATTGTCATGTGTCCCTTTTAAAGCTTATCAAAAGCCTCCAAGTGTTAATATTTGTAGTCCCTTCTTTTCATTTCACTATATTGAGCAAGGACCATGGTGGGTCCCAAGGGAATGACTAAAACAAATGGAACGCAACAAGTGCCATCATTCGTGAGAACCCAAATGAGCCCCAAACATTTTAATGGTGTTATAAAATCTTGAGAGTGGAAAGTTCCAAGTGTCAATGGTAGAAGGTTTCAATATGATGCAGTGGAAGATGCCATGTGTCCCTAGTAAGAATTGGTGGAAGTTGACAAGTCTCATCATCTACATGAATCAAAAATGAGTCTTAAATGTTTTTCTAAGTGTTTCTAGAGCTTTAGTGGAAGTTGCCACATGTTATCTCTCATGGGACTCTCAAAGGTTTCTAAAAATTAGTAGGTGCTACCAAGTGTCCTCGCCTGTTCCATCGAAAGATGCCATGTGTCACTTTTTCAAAGCAACAAAACATGCCACGTGTCAAAGATGGGGCACTCTCAATATAGAGACATGGAGCCAAGGGAAGCTTTCCTTTAGACTAATTATTTGAAGGAATTCCTTCAAACATTTTATCTAAAGGAAATAAAGAGATGATAGCCTAATCAAAGAAATTAAATCTTGAAGGCCACCTAAGAGATCCCAAAGGGTAAGTACCCTCACAGGGGAATAATTGAAACTCAAAAAGTGGACCTTTTTCAAGACCCTAAAGGGCAAGTTCCCTTTGAGAAGGGTTAAGCCTCAAAGTGTAGCAAAAGCTGGCAAGTGTCACATGTTGAGACAATAGTCTCTAACAAGTTTCAAAGTAGCAAAACTCACCACATGTCCCATCCCAACTTAGTGGAGCATGACAAGTGTCTACATCCACACTTGCAATCTCTAACAAGTTTCAAATCTTATTTTAATAAGCTTATTCCAAAGCTATGGATGTCGCCATGTGTCCTCACCTATGTCACAGTAGAAAGCAACCATAGCAAGCAAGAAAGACACAAAGGATTTGCTAAGAATAATGATAGGCCTGTAAATGTCAAATTTAGGATGACTGACTAGCCGTTAACCTTGAAAATATGAAAGACCCATGAATGTCAAATTTATTACAATAAAGTGTCTATTGGTCTTTGTAGGCTTAAAATGTGGACACAAATAAATTCAAAGACCCTAAGGCTAGGGCCAAAAGGAATAAGAGACAAAGAGGGAAACTCAGCAAGAGTTATTTCCAGTAGGTGGAATAGTCCACCAGGTAGGTATTTGGGGCCTACAAGAATTGAAAGTGTAGCCTATTTGTCTCCTTTTGCATAAAGGCAACATAGATAGCTATGTGGGTAGTAGATAATGGAATGAGTGATTTAGGCTTAAGAGAGGACATTGGAGATGAATCAACACACCATAGTTAAGGCAACCACCTTACTCCACCATGGTCCTCCTTGACAGAACCAGAAATGTATCTAAGGCATTAATGCACATCATGCATCACTCCATGGGACAAGGTGCCAAGCCTCTCTTGGCCTCTATATATTGTAATATCTCATTTGATTCAAAGGGTATTTTCCATTTACTAGAAGTGAAACTCTACCCAAATTGAAAGGCATCACTAAGACTTTGAGCTCAAATTGTTTATCATATTTCTTTGTTTGAATCAGAAAGCAAGTTACTTTCAGACTTTGTGCTGTTATAGCTTGTATCATTCTAGGATATTGTTCTTATGTCTATTTCCTAAATATATTCTTGTTTATGCAATTTAACAAGCAGAGCTAGTGGAAGTGATAAGGAAGGTGTCTTGAAGCCAACTAATTTTAGACTTTGTGCTATCATAGTTGTCTTTAGTGTGTGTTTATTTTATATTTCTATGTAAAGGACCTTGGGATGACTTTGTGCCCCCATTGTTCTTTGTACCTCACTCTTGGGTAGTCAAGGTGGAGACTTTGTGCTACATCATATATTTTTGGTTACTCTGTACTCTATTACTAGCCACTTTTTACCAAAAATATTCCTATTGTTTGCAAGAATGATCACTTCTAAAAGAAGAGAAGTGTTTTCTATCATTTCACTAGGATTTATACTATCCAGGAAGGGATCTGGATCTTGGTTTAATGTTACTTCTGAAAGAAGTGAAGTACCTTCAACAATTGCCCAAGATTTCTCCTTTGATTTGTGAGCATCATCTCTAAAAAAGAGAGATGGATGGTTTATTCTACCCTTGAGTGTTATTTTTTGCTTATATATATAGTATATAGCTCCTATGTATTTATAGGGAATCTCCCCTTGATGAGAGGAGAGATTTGTCCCCTTTGGATGTGGTAAATCTGCAACTTTGGATGCCCAATCTCCCTATGTTGTAGTTAAAGAGACCTATTTTACTCACCAAATAGCTGGTTGACAAAATATTCACCCAACAAGATGTTGTCAACCACTTTGTGTATTGGATCTTAAAATGCCCTCACTCTACAAAACCCTTTATGAATAATTCCACTTTAGCACCTAATGACATCTCTCCTAATATTTATATGCTATTAGAACATGGAGTTTGGTCTAGTGTATGGTAATGAAATCCACATCATTAACCTATAGTGACTAATCCCATCTGTGGAGATGAGTTCCATGTCACATTCTATCCTAGACTCAAATGGGGTAACAAATAGGCAAGCATAATTACTTTTTCCCAATTAATTACCTATGTGAGGAAGGACAAATATATATAATCAAATCACACAACAAGCGAGAAATAAAACTAAAATATAAGGTTTTTGGCACCCTTGATACAACACAAGGACTAGAATAACAAATGGGGTGCCTTTATCAGAGAGGTCTTTCACAAAAAGGATTATTAGTTTGATTTAATGCAAAACTACAACTCCACCTGCAAAACTACAATTTTAAAATGTAAAACCACAACTGTCAGAAATTCATGATCAATGGTTTCAAAATGAAGTAGAAAACTACAAAATATCTAATTTTTAATTGATGCAAATGGATTATATTTAAAAAAATAATAGTTAGATATAAATCTCAGAATGTTTCAAAATATAGGCTACCTAAGAAAACTTTAGTAAATAGTAATGGCAAGTTATAAAATATGACATAATTAATCAAAAATTATATAGATATCTAGATGAAATATTAGTAATAAAATGGAATAAAATATTTTTATTAGGCCTCCCCTATAGATTAGTTAAAATAGTGAACTTAATCTACACTTAAAATTGTCTAATTACAATATCACTAATGAGAATGAAATAATGTTGATATTAGGGAAATACCACAATTCATGAATAGCAATATTGCAACATGTATTTTAATACGTTAATGACATATAGTTTAGTTTATATTCTCCTTTATCCCATTTTTATCCTAATATCCTGCACACAACAAGCTCAAAAGCAACCTTATCAAGCACACAGTTAGCCAAGAGAGTCAAAATAACCAAATTTGTAACACTTAGATCACAAATAGTCAAAGTTGGCCTTATTAAAGAGATTATTTAGTTACCAATATTCCTTATAGATAGAGAATGATGGATTATTTCCTACAAACCAGAGACCAACAGGGGAATTTTAGTAGTTTACCTAAAACCACAATTCCATGACTTGTGATGGTGATATAGTAATTACTAAGGCAAAAATGTGAGTTTGAGAGTCATGATATTGTGTTTTAATTACCAATATTCAGTTTCTTCATTAATATTTTATTATTTTTGGGAAACTAGGGTCTAGTTACTAAACAATAAAGGGTCTAGAATAAGGGGGAAAATCTAATTAAATACAATAAAATACAAGTTTTTATCGAAATTCATTACATCAATTACATATGGAGAGAAATAAACTTATCTAGAAAAATATGCTAAAATGGATGATTGAGGGATTGCAATATACTACATAGGACTGGGAAAGTATCAAAAATCTAGATCTAGTTTTCATTTGGTGAAAAAATAAGAGCATTGGAATAGGATACCCTAGTGTCTAGTACTATATTCCTTTTCTATTGTTATTATCTTGAATGTCTAAGCTTGATGGGTTTTGTCTATTGTCTCAGTGTGGGCCTATGTATGAAATTTTGGGGGATGAATGTTAATAGAGATTGTTATAGGTCCATTTCAATATCCAAACCCTAAATCTATCTACACACATGAAATAATACATACATCAAAAGTATAAGGGGGAAAATTTTGGTTAGCGAAAGTATGATCACATGATCTAGAACCCCTGTTGTCTTGGTTATTGCCTATATTAACCCTCAAGATAGGGCCTTAGATCAAATATAATTCTCCTTTAGGGAACGTGCATAACCAATGCACATGGTAGATTGTAAGATTGAACTTTTTTATAAGCCCTTCCTTGATCAAACATGCAAGTCTATGTGTGATGTAAAATGCTAAGGTATACTATTGACTAATTTTTAATTATGTACTATGCCCAAGTAGTAAGTGCTAGATATAAAATTCCTTATGTATTAATTTATATAGGAGACTCTTTATTTTGAATTTGGGATCTTTAATCACATTTGGATAACATTGGAAAACTTAAGAATGAAGCTAAGAAAGGGGTTGGGACTCATTAAGTGAGGGTAACTAACTATTGGGGTTTAAAATGACATTTGATAAGAGCACTATAAATGGACACTCTAGGGTCCAACATTGTAGTCCAATCCTAACACTCCTATCCTATACGCTCAGGACCTTGGGGATAGAATAAGCATGGAAAATCTGACTAGGATGAGGTAGAATGATCATTTTAAAAGCTTAAGATGATTAGGAATAGGTAAAAAGGTGATGCAAGCATGGAACAAGACCAATGTTTAAGTTGTTGTCTAGGTTCCATCACTCCTATCCAATACTAATGTCCTTTATGCATCATTATTTTCCCTTGGGGATAATTTTCTATGATTATACTGTGTTTCCTATTGTTGTTTAGCTTGGCTATGTAGTTTGGTATGGTTAACTGATACATATGTTGTTTTTTCTCATTTTTATAAGGAAAGGTACAAATGAGGGAGTTCCATAGAGGTCAAGTTATGGAGACATTAAGGCTATTGCCATTATCTTTTAATGAGAGAGATATGATAGATAGGGAAGGGTTGGGTCATGTGTGTGACCTAGGCACAATGCAGTGGGATAGGTATCTAATTATAAACTTATGTGAGAGGTGAATGTAAATACATGTACTTTTTGGCTTCCTATAGGGGAAATTATTATGACACTAGAGGATGTGTATCACATTTTACATTTACCAATTAGTGGATGACGTGTGACATTATAAGATGACATGGGTGTTAATGTTATTGATCATGCACCCTTGTATTTTTATGGTATGCCCTTAGGCATACATCATAGAGGTAGTAATAGTGATGTGCTACTATCAATTATAGTATAGTCTAGCATTCTATGTCTATGAAAGTGGTTGACCATATTGTTGGCTTCATTTGTTATTATGGATGGAAGTGGGGTGTCGATTGCATATAGGATGCATAGGATTGTTCATAGTGTGGAGGTGTATGAGAATATGTTCTCATGGGGTAGTACTATGTTTTTCCACCTATACAAGGATATTTATAGGTTTACATAGGAGGCATTTAGTGGTGGTGTGAGCACAACTACTTTATTTCACTATTCGGCTTATGAGCACATTATAGTTGTGTATCCGATTGGGTTACATAGCCTAGAGTGGGAACATCCATGGTAATTTGGGAGGTAGTGGATGAGTAAATTAGCTATTCATTATCCTCAGATAGAACACTATAGATGAGTTTTAGACATATTGGTGGCTCATGATATCATATGGAGGCCCTATAAAGGATTTTTTGGGTGGGTTAAGGATGGAATGTAGTTGTGGTATATGAGGGTTAGTTATTGGTTACATGACTATTGGGTTGGAGTGTATGAGTGATTTTAGTATGAGTGCATGACTAGATAGTTTGGGGTACCATAGGAGGTGCCTCTTGTAGCATGGGTATGGGTGAGGAGTGCATGGGTACCAACAAGGGTAGGAGCTCATGTGAGGCCTATTGAGGTTAAGTTAGCACCATTACCTTTGGATCCATGGGACATAGTTATAGATATTCCTAATGTATATGATGTTATATATATAGAGGTATATACCACATAGTGTACTAGGCATTGATGGGTTCCATTATATCCTATTGATATAAGGGATGCCCTCGAGTATGAGGATACTATGTCAACTTAGATGATGGGAGGCGAGTAGAAACTTTATTTGAATTATGTATAAGTTTGTGCTTTAGTTTGATTTGAAAGTATATATCTAATGTAGTATTGTAATTTGTGTGTAAGTTGAGTGGGAGGTGTGCAAGATGACACATAAACTAGGGTAGGAAGTGGAGATGATGGGTTTTGAGAGACCATCATTAAGTCAACACTCTAAGAGCTCACATGGGATGTTCTTGATGATGTTGTGGAGGAGGATTTGATAGATTAAACAATATTTAAAGCTGGTGTTTATGCTCATTTATTTTATAGATCTACTATTTCTATAGCTACATATGTTAGGGTAGTTAGAGAGAGATGAGCTGAGGGTTGAGCTAGATAGGCATAGGATGCCCATACCCAATTTTGGATTGATGTGTATGAGGATTATGGATGAGTACATAGAGCTTTAGTGATGATATGAAAACTTGTGTGAGGAGCATGGTCGACTACTAGATCAAGAGATTCATCGTAAGAGGCATTCGAGAGCTCAAGGAGGTATGGGGACATCAAATGGTAGAGTATATTATGGGACTAGTACTAGTGGAGAGAGTGAGACTGAGAGTAAGGGCATGATACCCATTCATGATTAATTGTATTTAATGTGATGTATATGTTTTTAAAACATCATTATTATTATTATTATTATTATTATTATTATTATTATTATTATTATTATTATTATTATTATTATTATTATTATTATTATTATTATTATTATTGGTTTTGATTTTGACTCATGCATGCTGTGTTATGGGATTTGAAATACTTTGTTATATTTTTTGTAAATGGTTGATTAGAAATAGTTGATTTGGGATTGATTTCAAGGTTATGTATGTTTGGTAAGGAAACATTTTGGCATATGAATTTATTTTTCATGATATGTTCAAGTGTGATGTTAGGTTAGGTTTAATTTGTAATCATATGTAAAATAATATGTTGGTTTTGTAATTGGTAATTTGTTTTGACAAAGTGAATTAGTTTAAAACTAGAAAAGTAGGATATTGGTAAAGTTAGGATTTGGATAATTAGGTCTAGCTAGGGATGGCTATTTGGATCTAGGAATGCTAGTTGTTAGTAGAAGGGGATGTAAGATAACACTCTATGCATATTACTTCCCTGAGAGTAGATTAAGAATACAAAGGTTGATCCTTTGGCTCTATCATTTCCTACTAAGTGAAGCTATGTGATCATGTGTATGCTAATCAATGCTTGGATTGTGTGTCCAATCCCTCTGAGTAGGTGGGTCAAGAATACAAAGGCTAGTTAGTCCTTTGGCTCCATCATTGCCTTGTGAAGTGAAGCTATGAACTGATGTCGGTATGAATGTGTGTCATATCACTCTATATTGCATCCCTATTTGAAACTTGATGGCCAACTAAACAAGTACCCATACTACTCATGTTGTGTAGGAACATACATTGTATCTGATATTGTCTATTGTGCACTAGCTATAGCTATGCATGGAGACTCTAAAAAATATAACTATTGGTGCCAAATCTTGCACCCTAGAAGAGAGTGTTCAAGTTGCTTCCATATTTGGGCAATGTTGGAACATTTCTAAGCATGTGGGTATACCTATATAGGAAATGAACCTCTAGATTTGAAGGGTCAGCTTCTTGAATGTATCTTTACAAAACAACTTCTGTCTAAAGCAATTTTATTAAAGGGAAAATAGTTAGAAATTGCATAAAAATAAACCTACTCTAAGAATGGTGATACACCAAGATTATCTTCCACATGCATATCATATTCTATTACACAATACAACAAAACACATAGACCATTTTCAAGCTCTAAGGATTCTAACACAATTATTTTAGTATAGAGGTCAGATGCATAAAAAAACATAAGGTAAATGAACTGAAAGGAAGATTGCACAATTCCTAGAATAGTTATACACTTAAAATAATTTAATGCACTTAAACACACTTTATATGACTTGTTAGACTAAGAAATTTTGCTTAGGCATGAAGGATAAATCATAAAAGGATGGAAAATCATCACTTCCTATCATTATATGTCACATGCATAGACAATTGTTCAAAAAATTGAAGGAATAGACTAGTAATAATGCTTAATAGTAAAATGTGATATCAATCCAACAAAGCTTCACCATACATTATGTGGAACTTATTTTTACTATCCCAAAGGTTGTATTTATAGCCGAAGGGAAGCAAGAGGGGAGATTTTTTGGCACTAAAAACTAGGAATCATTCTATTAAAAGACTCCAATCGTGGTTGCAACTATCTCTACAAATGATGCTCATTTGATTCATTTGATTGATCCACATCACCTTCAGTAGTTGCACAGTTACCTTGCTCTCCCAAAGATGTTTCCCAAATGGTTACACTAGTGGCATCAATGTGGTTGCTATAAATGGAACCACCTACTAGAATTGTTGTCTCAATGATAACATCTTATCATCAGCTTGTTGAGGTGTGTAATAGTGGAAGGAAAAGGTCCCTTTTGTTTTATTGGATTTGGAGATGAAACCACCTGAAGCCTACATGTATGCCTTCAAGAATTTATCAAAATGTTGGCTCCACATGTATGCCTACAAAAATCCCTTAAAATCTCATCCCAGCTTGAACTTAGTCAAATTTTCAATCCTTATAGAGCCCCTCAACCTTTCAACTTTTGATTGGCTATCAAAAATGACTTGGATCTTGATCAAAATACTCAAAGTGATGTGAGCCCTCTAATTTACTTTATCTTGAGCTATTTGATCTTCAATGGATGAAGAATGTGAACCTTTAGATATTTTTGAGCATTTGAGCCAGGACCATCAATCTACCTGGGACCCACTATTTAAATGCCAATGGCTAACCCATGACCCTATAGTTGATGTTCATGTAACTGTCACTCTACTCGAACAATTCTTTTGGGGGATTTTCCTCAGACCTATTTTATTTAGACTTTTGCTTTGGCACCTTTTTATAAAAGAGAAAGTCTTTGGGATTTTTCCAAGTACCCTTCAACTTTTTGTAAAGGACCACTTTTATTGGGAATAACCCTTCAAATTTTCTTGAAAATGCCTCTTCAAAAACCCTGAACATGCCTTTCAATTTTTTAAAATGTCCCTTAAAAAATATTGAAAAAGACACTTTCTTGAGAAAAGACCCTTCGGCTTTTCTTGAAAATGTCTCTTCAAAAATCTTGAACATGCCCTTCATTTTTTTGAAATGTCCCTTGGGAAATCTTGAAAAAGACACTTTCCTGAGAAAAGACCCTTCAGGAAAGTGTGTAGGGCACTTACATGAGAAATGATCCTTCAGACTTATTGTAAAGGACCAATTCCTTTAGAATTTTTGTTCAAGGGATTATGCCTTAGTTTCTTGTTTAAGGGAAAAACCTCTTAAAGAAGACTACCTTGGGGAAAATTGTTTCAAAAAAAAAATTCAAAATAATTTCTAAAACTTGAACAAAAAACCCAAAACATAATTTTTTTGAAAGAAATAACACTTGTGAAAAAACCCTAAAATAAAATCTTCCAAAGGGAAATAACACTTATGCATTTTTCTATGGGCATAATGTGAAACACTTCCTCTAATAGACTTATTCTGAATGCTACACTTAGCTAAAATGAAATATGTAAAACTTTAGAATGAAAATTGGCCAATAATTTGGCAATTCCTAGGGGTGTCATGCCTATTATGCCTAAGACCAATTGCCTAAATCCTTTCATTAGGAATGGAGTCATGCATATAGGCACCAAAAATAACTTGAACAAACCTTTAACTTAAAAGACACATTCTGGTTGATCCACATGCACAAAGGCAAAGACACACACCAAACAAAAGGAAGGAAACACACTTATGATAAAAAGAACTCAGGGAACATAAATTAAAAAAAAAGACTAAACACACACACCTAAGACACTATTTATAAAACTTGACTTTCAAGGACTAATAATAAAACTTTAGATGTATCCCATTCACAAGGATAGGAAATTCTTCTCCATTCATCTTGGTTAGCTGAAAGGAGTTGCTTTGTTTACACTTGCTAATGATGTAAGGGACACTCCACAAAGTGTCAAACTTTATATGTCTATCTATTTTTTCTTTGTCCTCATCCCATTTCAGAACCAAGTTACCTTCCTTGAATAATCTTATACTTGATCTTTTGTCAAAGGACTTCTTTATGAGTACTTGGTGGTGTTTCATGGCCTTGTGTGCATTGTTTCTTGCTTCTTGTAGCTGCATTAGTTCTATCAATCTAACTTCCATTAGATTATTTTCAAGTATTTCTAGCTTATGTGAAATTTCTAGAGTAGGGAGTTCTTGATATATGGATAACCTAGTCTCTCTCCCATAAACAAGCACAAATTGAGAGTTTCCAATTGATCTCTTAGGAGTAATCCTATCAGCCCATAATGTTGTTTTCAACTTGGTGTGCCATGCTCTTTGATTATTCTCCAATGTCCTCTTGATGATCTTGATGATATTATTATTAGTAGACTCATCTAATCCATTACCTTGAGGGTAATATTTGGATGAGGTACTTAATTAAACTCCATTCCTATTTTCCTAATTAAAAGTTTTAACACTTATGAAAGTAAGTGCATTATAAAAAATGATAACATGGAGAACTCCAAACCTTGTTATAATGTTCTACCCACCTTGTAAAGTAGTCAGTAGTAGTCAATATCCATTTGTGTCTAGCACATGATGGAGGGTTGATCACACCAATAAAATCAAGGCCCCATTATATGAAAGGCTAGTCTACTTGGATAGGATTTAATGTAAGGGTTGTAAATTTCTGTTTGCCTACAAATAAGGCACATTGAGGATACATCTTAACCCAATGGTAATAGTCCTTAAAAATACTAGGCCAATAGTAATCATCCCTCATTATCTTTATAGATGTCATCTTAGGAGATAAATGACCTCCATCTGCACCATTATGTAACATTTTTAGTAGCATACCAAACTTATCATTGTTAACACACCTCAATAGCACACCATTCACATATTTCCTAAAGAGAACACCATCTAAAAGATAGTAAGGAATGGTCTGCAATATAAAATACCTCCTTTGAGACTTATTCAAGCCATTAGAGCACCAACCATTTTGAAGAAAACTAATGATGTCTTGTGTCCAATGTTAAAATTTTATATGATCAACAAGTTGGGGGTGAACTTAGTTGATCAAGATTTCCTCTTTTGGCTCTTGAAAATATGAAGCTAAATGCTCACAAAACCCTTTTTATCTTACCAATTTTGTCACCTTAATATCCACATCATACTTCATTACCTTGATAATCTACCCAGCTCTATTTTCATTAAGGTCTATGATTAGGAGAAACTCCTTGGTGCTAGGATGAGAAACCATGACATGAATCTTGTTGTTTGAAACCATGTGTCTGAATTTTTTCAATCCTCTTATCATAGCTAGATCTTGTTTCTCAACAAATGTATACCTAACCTCATAATCTTCCAATCCTTGGCTAAAGAATGCAATTGGTTACTCTACCTCTTCATAATTCTTTTGCATAAGCATAGATAATATTATATCAAGGTTATAAAAGGTATAGAGTATGAAATATTTGGAAAAGTTTAGGTTTAAGAGAGTAAGATATTTTGTAATTACTTGTTTGATTACCTTAAAGCTACTCTTACCTTCCTTTGTCTAAGAAAAAGTTTGGTTCTTCTTGAGCATAGTCATGATAGGCTTTACCAAAGTTGTAAATCCTAGAATAAACCTTCTTATAAAGTTTATTTTCACCAAGAATCTTTGAATTCCTTTCTTGTGTAGAGGTAAAGACAAGCTTAGAATAGCCTCAATCCTTTCAGGGTTAATAGACAAGCCTTATTTTTAAACAATATCATGGATAACAAATATGCACATTTTTGGATTAAGGGATAGTCCATACTCCTTACACTTCTCAAACACTTACATTAGATGTTCCATATGATCAGTTGCATCCTTAAAAAAAAAATAGTTATATCATCAAAGTACATAAGCAAAAACTCATTGATCAAACCTTTAAAAGACATGTCCATTACCCTTTGAAATGTAACTCTAGCATTATACAATCCAAATGGCATCTTCCTATAGGAAAAGGTCCCCCACTTTGTAGTGAATGTTGCCTTGAATTGATCCTCTCCATTCACTAGTATTTGATTGTAACCTGAATAAACATCAAGAAGTGAAAAGTGTTGAGAACCTGAAACAACTTGAAATTTTTTTTCCATGTAAGGTAGTGGATAATGATCCTTGAGAGACACCCTATTAAGGTCTCAAAAATCCACACAACATCTGATATCTCCATTATTATTTCATATAGGTACAATATTATCTACCCAATTTGAGTGTTTAATAAGAAAGATAATCCTATACTTGATCAACTTGGGTAGCTCTTTGTTCATGAGTTCCTCTATCTTGGGATTGATAGGACTTTATTTTTACCTAATTGGTTTAGCTTCAGGTTCTAACTCAATGGTATGATAAGCTAGACTTGGATCAAACCCTTTCAAATATTTATATTCCCAAGGAAAAATGTCATGAAACTTTTTTCATAATTCAATAAAGGCCTACCTCTCAAATAGGGAACATATCTTACCAATTTTTAGAAGCTTGTCATTGTAAATCATGACTCTCTCATGTTTATCTTATTTCATGGACATACTCTTTATTTCTTATTTTGATCATCTTCATTTAAAAAACTCTCCAAATTAATTATCCTTTTAGGTATCTTATTTATCTTTAGCTGAATAACTTGTTCTTCATATTTATCATGTAGTCTCTTTTGGTTCTTTGAGGAGAATTCTACCTTACTTTGTAAGAAGTGTGCAATGTGTTCATCAATTTCAAACACTTTCCATGACACTTAATTTTATAGAATAGAAGGTGTCATAATGACCTTAATATGATTCTGATCTTTCTCATTCCCTACATTAGTAACTACATCAAATTGTGCTCTTATGATAACCAATCATTAGCATGTGTATTTAAATCCCTTGGTACAGGTCGTATGTTGAAGGCATCAAAGTCTTCAAGTAGGTCCCATTCCCTATGATTGTATGATTTAAACAAGGGATTCTTGGTTTTAGCTTTATTTATCACTTGATGGATGACCAATTAACTATCCCCATAAACCTTCAAATTCTTTATCCCTCTCTTCTTTGCCCATTGGAGGCCGTGAACTAGGCCTTCATATTCTGCCACATTGTAGGTGCAGCTGAAGTGGAATATATATGAGGATTAGTACTGAATCTTTGATGGATAAACTAACATAACCCTAGATCTTACACCTACTTTTCTTCTTGAGCCATAAAAAAAAATTCCCATATCCCTTCAAGTTCATGATCTTCATTAGTGAGTGAAGGAATGGAAGCATCTTTTTCATGCATACAATAAACTCCCAAATCAGTCTCTTATATGAATATATATGGATCAAGCCCATGAATTTTATTTTTGTAATTATCAATGAAATTTTCAAAAATACCTTAAAGCGGGGAAGATGCTTCACCATCCATGACACCTTCTTCTTCTTTACTAATTAGACAATTCTGATTTGAATTTATCTCCATGTATGGCTCAATATGAAACCTTTCTAAGGGTTGTGTCCTTATAGTCACCTTGGTTCCATATATTATTTTAAAATATATAAAATATCAATTAGTATAAATGTACCATCCTATCTTATTTTTCAAGTCCCTTGACAAGTAGATAGCAAAATGAGTTGGAAGGTCTACCACCACAATGTCTTGTATAATGGGGAAACTTGGGCAATCATGTAGAAAGACTTTCAAACCTCTATCCAATATCATTGTCTTGGTTGGATTCCCATCAAGATGAAACACACCTTTATTATTTGGTTCATATTTCAATCTCAACTTATCAGCCACCACCTTAGGCATGACAATGGTAATAGCTCCACTATCTACAATACAATTGTGAACCAACTTGTCTCCCATAATGAGTGTGAGGTAGAGGGGTGGATGATTTTAAGATTTGGTGGAGGGTTATAAGACATAATTTGGAGTATTTTTAAGGTCTACACTATTATGTTTTTAAGTTTTAAGGGCTACATGAATGCTCTCAAGTTGCTCTTGTAAGAGCTCCTTTTAACTAGGCATATGCAAAAGTCCCCAAAGAGATATGATTGTCTTGGTATTCTTAAAAGAATAAAAAAAATTTGGAAGGGAAGTATTCACCTTTTATTTTATTATTGAAGGTAGTTAGGGGTCTTGAACTTGATGCATTATAGACTTGACAACCCTACTCACATTCTGACTTTGTTGAGGAGCATGACTGGTAGTAGGTATTGCACTAGGATTCATACTTTATGGCCTTGAAGAGGCATTTCTTGGAGTCACATTTACTCCTAGAACATCTCCCAAAGCTCTAATTTTGGATCTTTTATTTTTTTTAATTGATGTTCTTTAATTCAACAGATAATTATCTTTCACTTAAAATTTCATCATACCTACACGTTGGTTGCTACCTTCTTCATGAATATCCCTTTGCATGATATTCACTTCTTCTAATGTCACATAAGTAGTATATTCTTCCTGTGACACCAAATATTAGTTATCTTCTCCAACATCATACATAAATTGAACTTGAGATTATCTCCATTGGTCCAAATGATCCTCTCCTTAGACCAGATTAGCATGTACTGGAACAACAACCTTCATGGAAGGAGTGGAATTAGGATTATAGGCATTGGGCTACTTATTCAAACCTTGTTTACCTTGTTCTCTTCCTTAGTAGTTATATTGGGGTAGAGATTTGTAGCCTTGTTGAGGAAAGTATTGAGGGTTAGGTGGAGCACTTTACTATAATTGAGCTTGCTTGAGCTAAGCTCATAATAACTAAATCTCTTCATATTTTCCCATAGAATTATCCATCTTTTTGGGAATGGTCCTCATCTTGGCATTAGCATTAGGAGCTTATGATACGCTTGGAGATTCAACTAAACTATGAGACAACAAAAGCATATAAAATCTTGGAGGTAGCTTTTTAGCTTGTATCAAACTATTCTTAGCTTTAATAGCTATCTCATATGAATTTTGTAGATTAAATCCTCCCATCGACTATAAAATTACCACCACATCAGTACTAATATCCTTGAGATAAGTGGGAAACACAAATCTTGGAGGAGGTCTCATGATAGGTGGCAACCTATACCATGTCATTTGAAATATTTCATTAAAATATCCCATGGATTCATTAGGACCTCTCTTTATCACATTTAATGGTGGATGAGTGAAGCATGGTCACTCTTATTCTCAAATCTATTTACCAACAATTCCCAAAATCCATCCCAACTTGTAATGCAACCACCTTCCAAAGTCTTATACTGATCAAGTGCCTTACCTTTTAAAGACATGGCAAGAAATCTAATGGTTATGTTGGCTTGGGTGACATTATGGAAGTTACACAAGTTTTAAATGTCCCTGATATGCTCATATGGGATAATAGGACCCTCTCCATTGAAACTAGGGAGATTCTTGGTAGCATTGGGAGGAATAGGGTCATATTTAGGAAGGTCAATTAGATTTTGGGTGTTGAAGGTCAACAAAGGTTGTTTCCTATCCATTTCTCCTCTTTCCTCTTGATCTCCTATCTCTTCAATCTCCTCAAATTCTTATTATTCCCCTTAAAAACCTCCTTATCCAAGATATCTAAGCATTAAGAATGGTTCAAGGTGTTGTTCTTCAAGAGGAGCTTTAGCTAGAGGGGCTTGATTAGATATCCTAAATGACCTAATGAGTACCATGAAGTATAATGTGAAAAATTTGATCTAAAACTAGAGATTCGCACTTTTTAGAGTCGCAAAATGTTGGATTAAGAATATTTTTACAACCTTAGGCTTGTCAAGACCAACATTCACCTTGACATGTAAAATAATAATAATAGGACCAGCAGTCCCACCGAGTGTGCTAAAACTATTGGCACCAAAGCTTGCACCCTAAAAGAGAGTGTTCAAGTCTCTTCCAAATTTGGAAAATGTTGGAACATTTAAAAGCATGTGGGTATACCTATATGGTAAATTAACCTCTAGATTTGAAGGGCTAGCTCCCTAAATGTATCTCTACAAAACAACTTCTGTCTAAACTAGTTTTCTTGAAGGGAAAAGAGTTATAAATTGCATAAAAGGAAACCTAATCTAAGAGTGGTGATACACCAAGATTATCTTCCATGTGAATATCATATTATAGTTCATAATACAACAAAATGCATAGACCATTTTCAAGCTTTAAGGATTCTAACACAAGCATTTTAGTATAGAGGTGAGATGCATAAAAATACATAAGGTAAATGAACTGAAAGGTAGATTTACAACAATTTAACACACTTAAACACGCTCTATATGACCTATTAGACTAATAACTTTTGCTCAAGCATGAAGGATAAAGGATGGAAAATCATAACTTCTTGTTGCTATAAATCACTTACATGCTCAAAAAATTATTTAGAAACTTGAAAGAATAGACTAGTACTAATCCTTAAAATGAAAATGTGATATCAATCCAATAGGGCTTTACCATACATTGTGTGGAACTTATTTTTACTATCCTAAAGGTTGTATTTATAGTAGAAGGGAAGTAAGAGGGGAAGATTTTTGGCATTGAAAAGAGGAATCAATCTATTAGAAGCCTCCAATCGTGGTTGCAACTATCCCTAAAAATGATTCTCATTAAAGCTATTCAATTGATCCATATTACCTCCAGTAGTTTCATAGTTAACTTACTCTCCCAAAGATGCTCCTTAGATGGTTACACTAGTAGAATCAAGATATTTTGAGCTAATGTTTTGTCATCAATGTGGTTGATGTAAATGGATCCACATGATATAATTTTTATTTTGATGCTAATAGCTTCTCATTAGCTCATTAAGGTGTGTAATGGTAGAGGGAACAGGTCCCTTTCATTGTGTTGGCCTTGGAGATGAAATTACCTAAAGTCTACATGTATGTCTTCAAGTATTTATCAAAATGTTGGATCCATGTGTATACCTATAAAAATCCCTTGAAATCTTGTTCCATCTCAACTTTAGTTGAATTTTCAATACCTACATAGCCCCTCAGCCTTTCATCTTTTGATTGGCCTCAAAAATGACTTAGATCTTGATTAGAATGCTTAAAGTGATGTGAGCTCTCCAATTTACTTTATCTCAAGTCATCCAATCTTCAATGGATGAAGAATGTGAACCCTTATATCTTTGTGAGAATTTGAGAGAGGGCCATCGATCTACCTAGGACCCATTTTTTAAGTGCCAATAGGTCACCCATGACCCTAAAGTTGACATCCGTGTAACTATCACTCTACTGGAATAATTCCTTTAGGGGATTTTCTCCAGACCTATTTTCTTCAAAATTTTGATTTGCCACCTTTTCATGAAAGAGAAAGTCTTTAGGATTTTGCCAACTACCCTTTGTATTTTTTTAAAGGACTACTTTTTCCAAGAATTACCCTTCAACTTTTCTTGAAAATGACTCGGAAAGCCTGAACATGCTCTTTGGCTTTTTGAAATGTCCCTTCAAAAATCTTGAAAAAGACACTTTCCCAAGAAAATACCCTTAGGATTTTCTTGAAAATGCCTCTTCAAAAATCCTAAACATGCCCTTTATATTTTTGAAATGTCCCTTTGAAAATATTAAAAAGGACATTTTCCTGAGAAAAGACCATTCATGAAAGTGTGCAGGGCACTTACATGAGAAATGATCCTTCAAAATTTTTGTAAAGGACCAATTCCTTTAGACTTTTTATAATGGATCAATTCCTTTAGAATTTTTGTAAAGGACTAATTCCTTCAGACTTTTTATTCAAAAGGATTATGCCTTAGTTTATTGTCTAGGGGAAAAATCTCCAAAAGAAGACTATCTTCGAGAAAATTATTTTGGACAAAATATCTAAAATAATTCCTAACACATGAACAAAAAACCCAAAACATAACTATGTAAACAGAAATAACTCTTGTGAAAAATACCTAAAATAAAATATTCTAAAGGGAAATAACACTTGTGCTTTTTTCTACGGTCATAGTGTGGAACACTTCCTATGGTAGACAAATTCTAAATGTTGCACTTAGCCAAAATTAAAGATGCAAAACTTGGGAGTGAAAATTAGCCAATAGTAACCTCACTATATGTGTGACTAAAATTATGTGTTGTGGAGAAGGCTAATCTATATATAATAATAGTGGATTACTACATGAAATAACACCCCGTAGGCCTTTGTTATGATGCATATTAGTGAGTAATAGATCGAGATGGAGCTGAAACCTATGATGGGGGATCATGTAATCTCAATCATAGAGATTTGATATGTGAAATAGGTCCCTAAAAATCCAAGCATAGTGAATATATATCTAGAGAAATACTCTGTGATGTGGGTTCATTTAATCTTAACTGTAATGGGTTGTTATGTGAGATAGGACCTTGAAAATCTAGTCATAGTGAATATCTCTCTAGAGTGGTACTCTATTTATGTGCCTATGATTGTAGTATATATGTATATATAATTACATTATGTACTCCATAGAATACACTAATATATGTAGGTTTCTCTCACTGGATTAGTTTCTAAACCTTTTGAGTAGGTGGAATAGGAGATCTCCTATGAGGCTCTATCCTTGAACCCACATTGCTCTCATGATGAGTGACTAATGATTCTTGTGAAAGAATGTGTTGGGATGACTTAGTTATGTATGAATGAGGTCTAAGGTTCTATGATGGAGGAGATATTGATGCCCCATATGTGAATTCTATGAAGTCATTATCAACACATCTATTAATGCAATCTTTGAGTCCATAACAATCATTATCTTTGTGTCCATATATATGATGATAGTTACAAAAGGGCTGATGTGGTTGTTTTCATAGGAGATGAGGATTTTGTTGATGAGTAAAATCTAATGTGATTCACCTCCTATTGAGTAGTGTTAATAACATAACACATGGTCTATTCCACTTTGAATCAAACTATACTAGTGTTTTTTTATTATTTTTTGTAATGCATACTGTAGGTTATACTCTAGAGACTAGCTCTCTATTCTTAACTAGTTATTTTTCTAGTTGTGGTATCCTATCTTGTTTAGGACATGGGGGATGATATGTGCTAGTAGATGTAGATGTAGATACTGCTATGAAATCTAGAGTAATCTATTCAACTGAATCTGCCTCAATCAATCCCAATTTATTTTCCAAAGCTAGAACTGTATAACATAAGTGTCTGAAAGAAGACTCTATCTGATATAATAGATGATCAAGGAGAGTTTGATGAAGCCCATTAATAAAAATATGTTTAATCTCTAAATTTTTTTGTTTATAGATCAATCTTAACATGTGCATCTTGAATCATAAGATATAACCACTAACTGGATATGAAGTATTTTAATGTAATGTGGCAAGTTTCTCATATGTAACATGGGGGCCTATGTTTGCTATGTAATGTTTGAGAAATTCTTCCTCTAAGTCATCATATGTGTACAAGGAACCAATAGGGAGTAGATGAAAGAACCAATTCTATGATTCCCCCACTAATGTCTGATAGAACAACTTGAGTAGAATCAAATGACTCGCATGAGATGGCAAAGCCTTCTAAAAGAATTGAAGGTGTTCAAATAGATCTCTAGTGCCATCAAATTGAGGTAATGATGGTATTTGGAAATGCTTAGGCAATGAAGATTTTACAAATACCTTCCAAAGAGGGTTACCATATAAATCATTGGCATCCATCCAGGATTTATAAGTATTATTTTCCAAGGTAAGGAGATGTACTTGGTTTTTTAATTCACCAACTACATACATCAAAGAGATAATCACTTGGGATGGTATATTAGCATATTTAAGTGGTTTATTTAATCATGGAATTTGATTATTTATTTTATCCATGAGAATGATAAGTTTAACAATTGGATCATAAAAATGGGGTGTGCTTACTTGAACCTTGTGAGTAATGATAACTTGGACCTTACTAGAGGGATGTGGGCTACCACTCTCTTTAGGTGAAGAGTGAGAATTAGGTTGTACTCTAGTGAGGGGTGGATTGGTATATTCATTGGTATCTTTATGTTTTAGTGAATCACATTCTAGTTGAGAATAAGATGTGATGTTATCATTAACATGTGTATTATTTGAAATAGAATCATGTGTAGAAGTAGAAACAACATTTGGTAGTGCATTGTGTTTGAGAGGAGGAGTGAGAGAAGAGTTATAAACATGAGATGCATATTTTGATTCACTATGTGCATAATAATCATCATTGTTTCATGCATTATCATAATTGTAATATTATTCATAATCACTCTCATTTTCATATTCATTTTCATGTTCATTGTCATACTCATTATCACTTCCAACATTTATAGGGAGAGGTGTAAGCAAAGAATTTAATTCCTTTTGAATGTGCAATAAATTATCATTTAAAATTGGAATATTATGTGCATCTATGTTATCCATGGATGGAGTGTGTGTATTATTTTCATTTGTAATATGAGAAGTAAGAGAAAAATAATTTTCATTTAGACATTCTTTTGATAAATTAGAGTTAAGAACTTGAGATTGATCTTTTGAACAATGCATTGGTAATTTGATTCTATTGAATTTATTTTGTTGTAATTTGAACATAGAAGTAGAGAGAGAGAGAGAGAGAGAGAGAGAGAGAGAGAGAGAGTAGGTTCACATGGAAGAAAATGATCACCAATAATAGGTTCACTTGGAAGTTCATGACTAATTTTTTAATTTGGTGCATTTTTCATAGGAGAATGAGGTGAAAGGTACCTTTCCCATTGATCAAAATTGTTTTCTTTAGAAGAAGGAATAAAATAGATAGGTTTGAGAGAAGAAGATGAATCTAATTTTTCTTCACTATCACTTTCACATGTATCATCATATTCCTCATTAAAATAATATTAATTATCTTCATTGTAAATAAAATCATTTTCCATGTTTTTAGATAAAGTACAATTTTGTAAATTTGTCCATTCATTGTCATAATAATGAGAAAAATTTGGAAATTGATCTATGGGATGAGAGGGAAGAAGCGCCTTAGTGGCCATTTTATTTATTTCACCAAAGAGAATATGTAAAAGTACTATTAATAAAATAAATGCAAAAATAAATACCAACATAGAGTTTTGAAAAATGTTTTTGACACTCTAAACAATTTAGAAAAATTTCAAAATATTTTTCTTAAAATTGTAAGGGAGGAAAACTTGGGGTTTGAGGACCTAGTTTGGAAATATAGGGTTTTGATCTAGGTTTTTAAAAAAATTAAAATTATTGTAATAATATAAATTATAAAAATAAATTTGAATAGAATAAATGCACAAAAATTTATAAAAATTAAAAATTTTGAAATTGAATTTTTGCAGACAATAACTACTAATTTTGAGATTTTGAAAATATTTTTGACAATCTAAACAATTTTTCCAAAACATTTTTCTAAAAATTGCAAGGAAGGCTTGGGGTTTGAGGACCTTGTTTGGAAATCTAGGGTTTTAGGCTAGGGTTTTATAATTTTCAAATATTGTGGAAATAATTTAAATTCTAAAAAAATATTTGAACATAATTAATGCACAAAAATCTATACAAAAATTATAAATTATAAATTTATTTTTTTGCACAAAATATGAAGGAAAAACCTTAAGGGTACTTAGGGTTTTAGATTTGTTTGAAGTAAGTCAGGTTCACCGAAATGTTTTATTATTTTTAAGAAAATAGGTTATAGTTCCTAAATAATAAATGGTCTAAAATAAGGGGGAAATCTAATTAAGTACAATAAAATATAGGTTTTTATCAAAATTAATTACATCAATCGTAGATGGAGATAAATAAACTTATCTAGAAAAACATGTTGAAATAAACGATTCAGGGATTGCAATTTGCTGCACAAGATTAGGATAGTGTCACAAATCTAGATCTAGTTTTCATTTTGTGAAAGGATAGGAGTGTCAAAATAGGACACCCTAGTGTCTATTTCTATAGTCCTTTTCTACCACTATTGTCCTGAAGGTCTGAGATTTCTAAGTCTTGTTCATTGTCTGAATGTGAGCTTGTGTATGAAATTTTAGGGGTTGAATGTCAACAAATCTCATTGTAGGTTTGTTTCAATATCCAATCCCTAAATCTACCTAAACACATGAAACAAAAAATACATCAAAATCATAAGGGGTAAAATTGGGTTAGGGGAAGCATGATCATATGATCTATAACCCCTACTATCTTAATCACTACCTACATTAACCCTTAATCTAGGGTCTCAAATAAAATGATTTCTCCCTTAAGGAATGTGTAATATCAACACGCATGGTAGATTCAAGAATGAAATTTCACCTATATCATTCTTTGATCAAGAATGCACTCTATGTGTTATGTAGAATGTTGATCTATAATATTGATTGATTTTTAACTATATACTATGCTAAAGCAGTAAGTGCTAGATATAAATTGCCTTGTGTAGTCCTTTATATAGGAGACTCTTTATTTCAAATTTGGGATCTTTAATCATAATTGGATGACATTAGAAAACATAAGGATGAAGCTAATAAATGGTTTGGTACTCATTAAGTGAGGGAAATTAACCATTGGGGCTCAAAATGGCATTGGATAGGAGCATTAAAAATAGACACCATAGGGTCCAGCATTATAATCCAATTATAGGGCTCCTATCCTATAGGCTCAAGACTTGGGGGGATGTAATAAGCATGGAAAATATAACTTGGTTGAGGTGGAATGACCATTCAAAAGGCTTGGGATGACTTAAAATAGGTAAAAAGGTGAATCAAGCATGAAACAAGACCAAGATGAGTCAAAAGAAAGACATGGCTAAATGTGAGCAAAACTCATATTCCCCAGTCAGAGTCTGCTATGAAAAGACATTATATGTGTGGTTTCTTGAATAATTTATGGTGTATATAGTTAACCTTACCTTTCCCTACACACAAAAGACTGAAAACCCTTTCCAAGAAATACTAGATAGCTAAAAATGTCCCTGTATAGAGGTTAGAAATAGAGATAAGTAGTAATATTAATACAATCCAAGATTGTACAAAACCATGATTATATAGGCAAAGTCATAATTACAAGTTTAAAAATGTGTGTTTAAGAGTTGTGATATTACACTTTAGCTACCAAGGGTTACATTTTTTTTCAATCCTATCTTTCCCTACACACAAGAGATAAAACACATTTCCAGGTAATACCAAAAAAGTAAAATAACTACATAGAGGTTAGTGAGAATGGAAAAATAGTTATTTTATGTCACCCCATAAACTTGGTAAAATTTCATCTATACATGAAAAGTCATGATTATCAAAGCAAGGTCAATACTTTTGAAGTAGTAATTTTTCATAAAAGTAAAAAACCTATGAAGACCATAAACTATTAGCAGTTAAATCCAAATGTTAATGAAATATCATTGATCTAACTACAAAATCATGACTATAATACTATTGATACCAATGCAAAACCATAACTTTCCTAGATGTGATTATTTTTTCAAAATCTAGCCTTTGATTCTCATCTAATTAGTCCTGTAAGCCTCCAAATCACTTATATCAAGCTTATAGTTTAGGATTAGGGAGTATCTCCCACTGTGGTCACCAAAATGTAGCCTAAATTTTAGATTTCTCCTATATTATCATTTTTAGTAAATAAAACCCAAAACATAAACAACATCAAATATATAGGAGAAAAGAGATAATCTAATTTCCATAATGAGAGATCTCACCATCATTTTACCTCTTTTAACTCCTATCCAAGATTTCCAAATGAATTATGTTGAAATATTAGTTTTTTGATTATGATTGATAATGGCTTCAATGGATTCTTTATTGGATGATAGCTTTTATATGCTTATGTGAATGCAATAAGGATGATTATGGATGCAAATTATCAAGATGGATTTTTAGTTTCCAAGTTAGTTTTTATGGAGGTATTGGCTTGGTTATGTAGGAAATAGAGGAAAGGATTAATGGCTCAAATTTAATTTTGATGAGATCAATGGCTAACGTATTTATAAATAATTTTAAACTCCTTGAAAATATCTAGAATAGAGAATTTTAGAGGAAAAAGGGCTAAATTAGAGGATATTTCTATAATTTTCCAATTCTAGAAATCTCTATTAAAGGTTAGGGGTGTAGGAATAGCTAGTTAGTAGGATGGTAGATGGGTAGGTAAATAAATTGTATTTTTAAACTGGCAAGCGGCCTCATGGGTAGGTTAGTAGGTTTGGTTTGGTTGGAGAGGTAGAATAAGGTTTGTGGGATGTAGGAAATAGGGAATAGGATATTAGTTAATTAGCTAGGAAATATAGTTATAGGTTAAATTAGCAGAATTAGTGGAATTGTTGAGGTGAGTAGATTTAGGTGCATACAACATCTACCAAGGTCTCTTCCATGAGAAATTGACCCCACTCACCCTATGAAGTAATGATATGATCCAAATAATTTTTTTTAGTTTCATGCGAGTTGGGGTCACTCTTACAAGAATTGTAGGCAATTATGTAATTTAGTTATGGATTTCCTCCTTGGTCCAAATTTTGATCATGATTCACTCATTTATAAATGCCAAAAATCCTATGATATATCCTTTCATCTCATGAAACACAAAATAAAAATATGTTTGAACCAAGTTAGTGCTCATCTGGCCATATACAAAGGCCCTCTTCGTAATCATCAATATAATAATTATAAGCTTACTCTTACCACCAATAATGTTAAAAGTCTTATCGACCAATATCCCAAAGATAATGTGGTAAATATGACTAATATATGAAGGTTAGTTACTTTCCTTTATTCTCATCCTACACACATGCACCAAACATCCCAAAATTTTCTTGTTATCCAAGATTATTCCCCATCTCACCTAATAGAGTTGTGGAAAGAGGACCTTATCTCTTTGCAATAACCAATTCCAAAACCTCCATTGGATAACACCTATCACACTATCGATATAATTCCCCCAACCTAACTATCCATCTACAATAATATTCAAACTTTTAATAGAATTTCTACAAATCAATCACAAGATAAACCTAAATAAACTACCCCATCCTCTCAATACAATCAATTTATTTTTCCCCAAATTAAACCAACCATGTCTTATCAACACAAATTTACATGTAATTATACTCCTCCTTCCCAAGATCTCCTCTAACATTATGCACCTCTATATTATTCTACCCATGGGTTATGATGAATGGGACCCTATTATAAAACTTACCAATATCCCATCTCCATACCCTTTCTTGAACTCATGTGAACCTTTTTGCATCATCACAACTACCTGATGTAACTATTATTCAAAATGAACATCCCTCATCCTCCCCTCGTAAGATATGAAACTAATTTATCTATGTCAGAATATAGTATCTCACAAAAATGTGAAGAGATATCCATACACATTGATGAAACAATGGACACTTCTCTTTCTCTTAAATTCCATATTGCTTTCATGATCCTAGATGAGATTCTACTTTGTGATAATGATCCTCCCATCTTTATAAGAATTCAAATAAGTGATATCCAAGTCAAGTGTGCTTTGATTGATGAGGGTTCAATAAATTTTGTTTAATCCCTAGACTTCATTTAAACTCTTAGATATTTTGAGTGAAATCTTAAATCCACATGCAACACATGTCAAGGTTACAACCAAAGGCAAATTCCTCATTTAGGTTGTGTGTGGCTCCCTATTACCATCCCACTTATCACTATTCAATTGAAGGTTATGATATTCAACTTTCCCCTTTCCCATAATATCTTGACAAACCTTGGACTCATTTCATGAGGGATATTGCCTCTTCTACTTCTCAATGTGCCAAGTTTCCCCACAATGGTGTTATATATAGGATTTAAGGAGATACCAATCCTTTGAATTTTGAATAATTCCAAGAATATGGTGTATTCAAATTTCTAACCCTCAAACTTTTATTGAGTGTTCAATTCTAGGAATCTCAACATTTTAATTTTCCCATCAAATCTACTCAAGGTTATCATGGTCACCCTGAATTCATCATAAACATACCACCTAACCTCTTAGACTCTGATGATGATGATCCATATGATATTAACCTTAACATCAAAACTTAGGATCTCTCTCCTCATTTCATTTCCCAAATTCCACTTTCTTTGAATTTGCATTCCCATTAGCTACATATCAATGATATACTTGTGGTCATAACCAATACTCAATAGTCTATACATCATGTAACTTTTGATGAAAATATCATACCTACTTGTACCATCAACCTTCATAGACCTAATTATGAATATGGTTATACATTAGATGATCCATTTCTAGGAGGTCTTTTTCATGTTATAGATGTTGAGATCCTTCATTATCATTTTTCTTTGTTTTAGTCTTTTCATTACTATTATCATATTATGTCTTATCTGGTTAATAATTCTAGTATTATTCCTCTTGTTCATATGGTAGAGATGGATAATTCACATATCACACCTCCAATTTACATAGAGCCTCTTTAGGGCATGCTTATGGATCATGTTATGACTGGTCCCTAACATTTCACTAGATACCAGGATCTATATAACATGCTTCCCCATAGATGCTTACTACTAACCTTAAGCCCTCTATACATATTGATTTTTCCTTAGTTGACCTAATTTGGATCTTACTCCTACTCTACCCTTAGCTAAGCCTCATTTTATATATGATTCTACTTCTTCATCCAAGCCTGCCCCAATGTCTTTACCAACCCTACCTCCCCTTGGCAATGGCCTTCTTCCTTTATCGTAGCTTAATCCCTTGCCTTCTTAATGGGCCAATCAAAATTACTATGTTGTTCATAGAGTTATTGTTCATTGGACTAGAGACTGCCAATTATACTAGCCTTCTTTAGATCTTACTTCTACTCCTTCCATTATTAGACTGACAAAGTATACTAAAAAGCATATTTGATTCTTCCAAAACATAGATAATCATTCTTCCACCTATTTTTGAAAGCTTTGAAAATATATCAACACCTTGCACCCTACCCTTCCTTAACCCAAAGATAAGGCCATTCCTCCTCCCAATTTTTTACCTAAATATATTCCCAAATATGGAGAAGTATATTATCTTTGGTACCAATGTAATACACATCACACCTATAATTGTTTCATCCTCCAATAACATATTCATAATCAATTTATAACCATTCCTATACCCAATATTCCCCCTCACACAATCCATCCACATAATAAGGATCCTCCTTCTTCATCTATGGCTCCTACTCTACCTGTGCTTACTTATTCACTTGTGTTTCCCATGCAACCCATAACTTCTCTCCCACCTTTGGTTCCTTCTCCACCAAAGGTGTCACCTCCTTCTCCCATTCCCATTCCAACATCTTTTCCCCTTCTTAAGCATTTTATGCATGAGTGACCTCATGAGCATGATCCTTCAATTATACCTACATTTTTTTAGAAGATATTTGATGAGAAGTCGTTTCACAACTTGCCTTGAGGATCAATGAGAATCTCATTGTAGTTAGAGTCTAGCTTCATAAAGACATATTCGATGTTATGGATAATATTTGTGGACAAATTTATGAGTATTTTTTAACACATCATGATTTTCCTTCACTTTTATCTTCATTATGATTTTAGATTAGAATTGTGATCCACTTTTATTCATATATTATATTATTTGACTATGTGTCAAATTTATTTCACTTATTTATCTTACATGGATCTTTATACTTCACATTATGTGTTGTATATGGTTTCATTTCTTTCATATTCTCTTATGAATTTATTTTATACTTTTCATCATTACATGATTATATTCATGAGTTCATTTCATTTTCATAGATGTATTTGTCTTTTCTCATGCTTATTTTCCATCTTATATCATCCAAAACTAATAATTATTGTGACTTGGTTATACAAACCTATCTCCCCTTAGTAATCCTTCTTTACCATGTGATCAGTTAGAAAATAAGTCATCTCATTGCCATTTTATCTTACCGGTCCACTTTGGATTTCCTTTTATTCCCTTATTTCCTTTCGCAAATAAAGCATAAACATGATTAAAACTTGAGATAACATACTAGTTCATAGGCAAGCCTAAGTGTTTTAGTCAGTCATGTCTTTAAATACTTAGCTTCCTTTAGCCAAAGTTTAAATCTCATTTATGTGTATCTCTTTTATCCCTCATCTTGGTTATTCCAAATCTAGATTTAGGAGGAATCTTAAAAGCCATAAAAATTTAAAATCCAAATCATTTAAATAAAATGCAATATTCAAATCTCAAAAGTTAAATGACACTAAAAGACATGATTCATAACACATCTCCTTTTCTAATCAAATCTCAAACTCCATAGTTGGCCTCATGATAGAGTTGAGGTCCGTTGGAGTGTATTAGGTCGTATATTATGAAAAGAGAATAAAAATAATCTTTTAGTGCTACATACTTTCTTACACAATTACCCAATCTTCATAGTATACCAACGACTCTATAAGAGGTCCTAAGAAATGGGGAACATGTTTTGGGAAGGTAGGTCCATTTTGGTTTTCTTGTTCATACAACCAACATGAGTTAATATTAGTATCTCCCTTACTTACATATATAACTTTGTACTTATTATGAATGAGTATCCTTTATATTTTGATAGTCACTAACCACTTAGTGTGCCTCCTATTTCTTAAGGTCTTCTCATATATGCCTATATTATGATTTTTTTACATTCCCTTCTTCATTTACAACAATCCTAATATCTCCCTTTGATAAATATTATTTTTTTAACTAATTATTCCCCCTAGGGTTTCCCTTTGTGAGTTGCATTCTAAGACCATGGATAAGACATGGCCTTCCTCACAAATTACCACATTACACAAATGTTGTAAAATTAGTTCCATAGTTATTTCCACCTCATTGGTGTTCCCTTCATGAGTTTCAATGTAAGAACATGGATAGGACCAGCTCTTCCTCACAAAATATTCCAATACCCAAGTCATAATAAAATTACATGTGTCAAATTTGAGATAAGTAGTGATTGATTATGATTTACACATCATTGACATGCTTCCCATATTGATATAGTATGTTTTATGCTTACTTCATTGATCTTTCACTTTTATCTTCTTATTTTTGATTGCATGTATGTGCACAACCATTTTCTTAAATTTTTCATACTTCCCAGCTTGAATTAATGTGATTAATATAAGTTAATATTTCTAATTTTCTTTCTCTTTTATACTTCCTAACATGATTTAGTATGATTGATTGAATTAATTATTTTATTTTTATACCATTTGATTTTCATGTGCCTTCCATTTTATTAAATTATTTTCATACTTCCCAATGTGATATAGTGTGATTTTCATTGTTTTAACTTGGTGAAAATATTTTACATGGTTTAAAACCATTTTGTTATCTCTTTTACCATCTTTGGTTTATTATATTTAGTTATATCTTGTTATTACACATTTACCATCATGATGTAGTGTGTAGTGCATTTATTTTTTATTACTTATTTTTTTTGCAAGTCATTTTTGCCTTTTTATTTTAACCATGCATGTGCATCACATAATTCTAGAAAATAAAACACTCCACATATATTTCTCATAACATATACAACAAATGAAAAATACATGTGCTAGAAATAAATATATCCATGCATCAACATCCACAACCATATAAAACTCAAGATAAAATCCAATTGTCAAAATCAATATATATATCATGTATTTTATACAATAAAAAGTACAAAATATTCTAGCTCAAAGTCTAGGTTCCATCATGCCTATCATGTGGCTTAGCCATGCTACCCATATATGCCTAGGATTGTCCCCTTTGAATGGTATACTATAATGAGGCAATCTAGGATCTCAAACTTGATACATATCCCTATCAATTTTCCATCTAGGCTTTGCAACTATCTTCGATAGATAGTGGTAGACATATGCTCCACTCTCTCCTAAGCCAAGGCCTTATAAGCTTGTGTCTCTCCCTCTCCCACCACTATCAGTGGCTAAAATACATCCTTGCATGCCTAAAAATAATTCATAACCTTCCCCACTAGTCTAAACTAGACTACCTAGGGTAAATAGTACCATAGGATCATCTAAAATGGTGGGGTCATATGGAGCTAACACCCTATCCAAAATATCATGGTGTGTAGCCATAACCAGAGATCCCCATTTGATCTCCTCCATCATAAGATCTATAAAAACCAAACCAAATAGACATTAGATAACATATATATCTCAAAATATATCTATCTACTATAATCAACTATAAATAGTGTCTTATATCAAATCTTAACTCAAAATTACAACATTTTCTCACTAGTATAAGTGTCACCAATCACCGTCTCCACATCTTCTCACCCACTGAGCATGGTCTCTCCATCTAATCATTAATTTAGAACCTCCTCTATAGGTCACCTCTACACCAGTTTAAATCTAGAAATCACCACTCATACATGTTGTGATCCTCTCTTTATATGTGCATCTATGGATAAGTTATGTCTTAAAGTAGTTGTTGGGTCCTTTTTCATTATATCCGTCACTTACTCTCATCAGTAGTGCCTCCATCTATAGTGTGGATGGTGTGGTCAATACTACTACTATTGATGTGATTCCTATTATGGTGCCTATTTTGGGCCTACATCTACATCCATGCCCTTTCCTCTCACTACCTCTTTTTATTGTGCTTGATCGTCCATGATCTATCACACTAAAACTAGACCACTAGTACTCTTCCTCTTCCTCTCCCCCTCATCTCTCTACCATGCCATGCCTAATAAGCAAGCACTATTAGAGGTATTATTGGGTTTGGTATTCTAAACTATCCTAGAAAGTGTTCCACTAGATTAGTCTCTACCCATGAGGTGTAGTGGCCTATGATCTGCACTCATGCCAACCCTATAGTAATGGTCAACCAACTATGATATATAGTATTTATGTGTATGTAAGGATGACACATGATCTCCCCTCATGTGATCATCTAAAACACTAGCATATGGGGCATGGCTCAAGCTACATGGTCCTAAATTCATCACATGATCTGAGGCAACTTGGCATTGACCACATGGGATAACCTAGCTAGATGATATATGGATAACCTCTCATATATCTAGGAACTCAATAAAATAATAGGGCCCCATTGTATTCTACCCTCTAGAAAGCATCCCATACATATCACATATGATCTAGACTTAGATGATAACCCAAAAATGATAGAGTTATCTTTGATCTAATAGGGATCAACACAAGGTTATTGTATATAGTGGTACCTTATTATTTGACTTGTTACATAACACTCATGCTATCACAAGTCCTATCATGGCCTTTCAGATATTTGGAATATCTATAATATATATATAAAAAAAAACAACCTCAATTCATGATATATCTTATCTGAACACATAACCCACTAGCTTAGTGTTTGCCTATCCTCCAAATCATCTATTATTCTAATGATCACCAGTGTCCCTCCTATAAGTAGTCCTAACAATGTATGGACATCCTCCAATGTGATACCCAACTCAATGGTATCACCATCCACCACCCATCAAATAGTGTTGGTCAACCATTCCCATGCTCTAAAGAACATTGTAATGAGATCAACACTAAGTGGCATCTACCTCATCTCCATGATACCTCCAAATCCTAATGTGACCAATCATGCTTTATCCACATTAGTTAATCGATCTAATAGTTTTAGAATCTATGATGCATCTATGAAGTTCTAGTACCTATAACATCTCTAAAAAATATCAAAGAATAAATAATGTATCAGATCTCAATGTCATCAATAATTAACATAGATTATTTTAAATACATAAATTAATTACTTACATCAGCTGGCTTGATTTAGTTTCTCTTGTTCCTAAATTTTCCTATAGAATTGACCCATTTAATACTAAATCAGCCCTATATCTTATTTATGATACTAAACTATCCATTTTCCTTTCCAACTAGATTATCCCATTCAATACTAAATCATCCATCTTCCTACTTTATCATACTCTATCGACCCTATCATACATAGTCAGCCTCATTTTCTGGTACTAGATCAGTGCTATCTAGAAAACTAAGTTGACGCTATCATACACAATTGTTCTTGTCCTCCCTACTAACTAAGTTAGCCCATTGCTATATAGTTAACCACCTATTAGGATACTAAATTGTCCCACTACTACTTAGTCATCCTAATATTTCTAGCTCACCTTATGGACTAAGTTGACCAGGTTGATTTTATTCTTTACGATAATTTTTTGACCATTTACCATAAATGCCTTCAGCATTTATCAGTCTAACTTCTTCCTACCTAGTAGCCCATTATACCCCTACTTTATTTTAAAAATTTATATGGTTCATTTTGTTTCCCATATTTTACCTACCACTCAATTTTCTATATCTAACTTAATTTCAAATAAAAAATTCAAAATTTTAAAATTCTCAATTGCTTACCAATGTTACACTCACTGTAACTGATATGTGTCCTCCCTACCTTAGTTATCATTTCCTCACCATGATGAATCTCTGGTCTCAAAATAGGTCTATCATATCTTTGTTTTCTTAGAATAGTAAAAATAACAAATAAATTCTTTTTCACCCCATTTATATTTACTATTCAAAATTATTTACCTTTCAAATATTTACCACCAGATTATGTATTTTGATCATATCTTTATTTCTAAAATCCTAACATCATAGAGAATATTTGCACCTATTATAAGTATATGTTTTAATTTTTTTGATTTTTTACTCTTTTTGGCTCTTTTTTATAGGTTCACCTAATGTTCCCTATATTGGACACCTTCACATTTCTTTCATTTCCTTATTTATCTACAGCACTAAGGTAATTAAAGGTATGCATTTTACAATTTTGTCATTTTATTTATCTTATTTTCTTCTTAATATAGTTTATTCAGCTTTAGCATTATGTGTTGCTATTTTCTTTTCTTGAAACACCATCTCATGTTTCACCTAAGTGATAGGTGATGATCTTCGAGTGGGGCATATGTATACACATAATATTTTAAAATTTTATCAATTATTGATGGTTTCCATCTTGTAAGAACCCATCACGTGTCAATATTTCTAAGTGCACACCTTAAGGGGTGCACTAGGAAAGGGGTGGGTAGACTATTGGTGTATCATAGGATTGTTGTTCCTTTATTACCACTTGATATCTACACAACTATTTACTAAAAACACTCCCCTAATATTTACCTCTTTTTTACCCTTATCTAGTCATTTTATGCTTTTATTAGCCCTTCTATAATCTAAACTCCTTTTTAATGGTTTATAATATAATGTCGGCCCCATTGAACCTATACTCTAATTGATAAAACTCATTTAGGATCTAGGTGGGCCCTTGTCTGACCTAGACCAAGACCTAATTTTTTTTCAATAATGATACAAAGTCAATTGGGATGACTCTATTGGCTAAAATTTTAGAAAGGATTAAGTTTAGATCCATAAATATACACATTCATTTTTTCATTTATTGAGAAGAAAAGAAGAAGAGATATATATTGTGCATCTACTTATCCACCATTCTACTTGAGAAACATAGCTTAGGGTTTCAATAATTTATTTGGAAATATGACTCTTATCTTATGGACAAGTCTTTTGGATGTGTGTGTGTGTGTGTGTGTGTGTGTGTGTGTGTGTGTGTGTGTGTGTGTGTGTGTGTGTGTGTGTGTGTTATGTAGCCTAGAGATGATTTATCTTTGTCATCCTTACACACCAAAACAACCTCTTGTGAAGCACCTTGGCCAAGGAAGAGAATGAGGCTCACCAATTTCATCTTCAAAGGTAAGTATTCTTGAATTTGTTTCTCCTTTGTAAGAGTAGATAGATTTGCATTTGTACTTATCTTTCATGAATTAATATTTCATAGAAATTGATGTGAGTATATATCTCCTATACATGTTTAATTTTTATGTTTATTACCCTCACTTTGTTCACTTTGTGCCACAAGATTTGGTGAGCACTAGATTAGACTTTACTTTCCTTGTATTTACTTTGTAAATATGAAAACATAAGACCTAGTTAAGGTTATTGCATAGTTTTTCTTGACTAAAGGATTTAAAACCCTCCATAGTGACATTATTTTGGTAAGATATCCCTTGTTTAGGTCTAGTGGATCCATCTTGGTCATGACCCTGAATATATAATGTATTAACAATAGAAAGTGTAAGTAGGATTTATCTTCTTTTAGATAAGATAGATTTATAGATCAGTTGTACTTCCTTTTGCACATAGTCTCTATTGAAATGAGATTCATGGAAATCTCTCCAAGGTTTATATCAACCTAGTTTAGGTGTAATGATATTCACTTAGTGGATCATTGTGACCATTTCATTTAAGGGGTCATGTGATATTATACCTACTCCAAACATCAAAACTGATTTCAATGGGTTTTGGGTACTTGAATAATGTAAAATGTAATGTGGGTTTATTGTTTTATTTGATTAGGTTTTGTGTAGGTAATAAAAATAGATAAATAAGAATTCAATGTGATTTTTACCAATTATAAAATCAACAAGTGTAAGTTTTTATTCAATGTGTTTATAACTACTTTTTCATTCATTCATTCCATTTTATTAACATTCAATAATGCAACATTATATTTCTCTTAATTTTTGCTCATTTCTTAATTTGGAAGCAATCAATGAAACTAATAATAGGGTGTCTAAAGGGATACCTGATAAAGTAAGCACATGATCCAGATGATGATAAGAACTCTTGCTTAGCTTGGAAGGAATAACCTATAGATAAAAAAGACACTAAAAAGGGGTTGTTAGTAAGATAGTTGAGTGGACTGCCTAGCATGAGCTAGATCCAAGAAGTATATGCTTGTTAGGAGGCTATCATTCCACTATTTATAATAATTAAGTTGATGTAGATGAAAATAATGAATACTTACATTCAATAACATGGAAGTAAATGCATGCAAGAAGAAGAAAGTAAAATGCTTATTCAAATAAAATAACTAAAATAGAAAAAGTGGGTCAACACTTGTGATAAGATAGTTGGGGTCAAGTCCAAAAAATCAAGGAAGGCTCTATGAAAAGGCAAAAAAATATAAAGTAGGTTTTGTTGAGGTAAAGGAACTGAAAATAAGTTATTATTTTGACACAGTGACCATCCACAATTGGGGGAACTGTCAGTAGTTGGGTTGACCATCAATGGTTGGGTGACCATCAATTATTGAGGTGATCATCGGTGGTTGGGATAACCATTAGTGGTTGCTTATGTATTTTATAAGTATTCATAAATAGGTTTGTAGATTGAATAAATGGTAAGGTAGAGGTTTTGGTATGGGTCTAGTTAGAAACAGAAGGCTGGGAGATGAGATTGATCAAGTCAAGGTATTTAAAAATGAAATGAATTAAATAAACAAGTACAAAGTTACCTATAACTTACTAGATAGCTAAATAAATTTGGCTAGAGTGATAGTAATTTGGCCTTCAAAAGTGATTTAGACAGAGGTTCAAGTTTCTATTATTGTTACTTGCTTACTAAAAGGAATGTTGGACACCTATGAAAGAAGATTCGATAGCCTAGATGTATATATGTGGATTTTTGGATCCTTTTCACTTCCTACATCTCTCCTTTTATAGGATGAAGTTACTAATTATGTAAGAGGAAGTTGCTAATTAGGATGGAAGATAAAATTGCCTATTATGATGTTTTAAATCTTGTTAGCATCGCATAATCAAAGTTAATAAATTATGCGATGCTTATCTCGTACATAGCTAGAATTATATTTAAATTAGGTTTGATGACCTGACCATTAATGAGAGGCTAATCATCAATGGTTAAATTGACCATCAATGGTCAATTTCCTATGGTAAAATGGGTGAAAATAAGTTAAAATAATGTGAATTAAAAGGTTAAGTTAGTAAATTAATAAATGAGCTAAGTCAAAGAAGTGGTTAACTAGCTTCAAGGTTAGGTATGGGTTCAAAGCATTTCAACATCTAAAACTATGCAATTTTTTAGTGTCTACATTTTGCCCCTTTTTGTTATGTAACTTTGATTTAATAAGTGGAAAAATAAAAATAAACATATTACTATTCATGGTCTGATTTCTCTAAGTATAAGAGGATGTATTCCCCCTCAAACTAGGAATTAATGAAGTGAAAATGGAAGTAGGTTAGGGTTTGATAAATAGTAAATGGTGACTCATGAGGTTAGTGACAAAAAGGGTTGGTCATATAAAATGAAAACACATGCATAAAAAGTGACTAAGTGCAATAGTTAAGATCACATAAAGACTAAAAATGATAATGTATGTTAAAAAAAGGTTATTTTTAGAGGGATTAATAATAGGGGTAACTAATCCATAGCATTGGTCATAGCTAACCATATCATGTCTATCAAGACCACTAGATACGGTCAGTGTTTGTCATAGGTATCCAAGGTAGGAAGTGTTCCTTTGAAAAACATAAATGGTTAGGTTATGCATGAGGTGGTGTGAATTGTAAAAGTTTAACATGGCAAGGTTGGTCAGTGTGGTCAAAATGACCCATGTGAGGTCACTGCAAAACATGTGAATAGTTTGGGTCCAAATAGCCAACATCGAGGTGGATATGGTCAAATGGGTTGGTTGAAGAAGGGTAATCTCTAAATGCTCAAGTTGTGGTTTGGTGATATTATGTGATCTCCTAAAAGTTCACCACCTAGTCAAGGTACCATGAAAAGTTTGAAAAAAGGGGGGAACTCTAACCATCGACAATCAGGGGTTTCCCCAAGGTTAATCATCGATGGTCACCCTAATCATCAATGGTCAAGGAAAACCCTAAAATTTTGAGATAACAAAAAGTAAAAATGTAAAAGCAATGTTATCCATTTGACATTTGGAAAGTTTTGATTTGTCATTTTATGTATTGTGTCATTTTGTGCTTGAGTTTGCTAAGGTGGAGTGGATTGATTGGTTGATCATGTGTGTTGAGGAGACTGACTATTGACTAAATGGAGGGTGAACAAGGGTGTATTCGAGCAGTGGGATGTAGGCTTTGTCCATGTCAGTGAACATGGAATGAGGTAGGGTGTTTTTTGAATTGATAGGTAGTAGATGAAATTTCCTTGAAAGTTGTATTGAGTAGATTCAATTGAGTTTGATAGTGATTGAAAATTAGGTTAGGCAAGTTTTAGGGGGTTTACCCTAATTTACATTTTGGTTGAAATAGATTGAATTAGTGGGTGTAAGGGAGAATAGAAGGGTGTATTAGGTTAGAATTACTATGTAGATTAGTTGTAGGTAGGTTGATTATAGAGTATAAGCATGTTGTGGAGGGTTTGAGAGGTTTAGGATTTAAGTTGCACCACTAATGATCACACACAGTGATCTTCAGTAGTTCAACTCAACCATCAGTGGCCAAGTTTCAAGGGTAAAAGGATCCAGAGTGACCGTCGATGGCTCCAAGAACCATTGGTGGTCTAAGGGTTTGAGTAGTGTGTGTTAAAAAGGTGTAAGGTGTTTGTAAAATGTTTTAAAATATTTTTTTTAAGTTTTTGTTTTTAAATTATTGTAAAAACAAAAGTTTATGAAGTTGTTTAAGGTGTTGATTTGGTGGAAATTGTTAGATTTGGAAGGGTTTTAAGTGTTTTAATAATTGTGTTAAGTATGAGAAGGTAATTACTTTTCAAAAGTATTTGAAAGAATTTTTAGTTGGTAAAGTAGAAAAATGTGAAATGTATGCATTGAGTATGAAAATGTTGGTAAAATGTTTGGAAATGGGTTAAATGGTTTGGTAAAGGGTTGAAAAGTGTGTATGAAGTTTTGAAAGTGGGATGAAGGTTTATTTGAAAGAGATATTAAAAGTTTGTAAAAGGTGTTAATGTAGGTAAATGATTGAAGAGATATTTATAGTGGATGAAGGTCTATGTTGAAATGTTTAGATAAGATGAGGGGTCAGTAGGTAGAGTTTAATGAATAAAAGTGAGTAGGTGGTCAAAATGATATGTTAGGGTTGGTGTTAGATAGAGGTATAGGGTTGTGTGAGTGTGAGAGGTAATAGGTTATATGTAATGGGTATGGTGTATAATAGGTTGAAAAAGGTAGGTGTAGGTTGGTACTTATTTTGATGTAGGAAAACTAAGTAGGCATGATAATTTTATTTTTTTCTAGGTTCGTAAGTAGATCTAGATGAGGGACCAAGTCCCTAAGATATTCACCAAGGTTTGTGATGGGATGATGGATGATGAGTGGAGACACATGGAAGAGGTTGGCCTAGGGGCCGTGAGACATTATCAGCACCTACCATAAGATGTGGCTATAATTATGGCTCTTATAAAAAGATGGGATCCATCCATGAACACATTTTTTCTACCAATGGGAGAGATGATGATCCTTCTAGAGGATATTCAGTGGATCACATGGATACCCATTTGGGGGGAGCTAATTTATCACATAGAGAGTGAGGAGAGAGACTATTTCATGGATCTAATATATAAAGTGGCTTAGGTTTAGGCCAGATATCATGTAGGTGGTGTTTGTTATGGGCTATTATATTAGAGTGTTCTAGGGGATAGATGTTTACTTATGATGATGATGATAGGGGTGTCTCATTTTATTTTTCCAAATTTGAGTAGTGAATGATTCCCATGTTTGCTTTTAGGATTACTAATGGAGATGTTGTTGGGGAGGATTATGTTTGGTTGGGCCCCAGTGGTATTAGTGTAAATATATAGTGAGAACTAGGCCTTTCAAGTACATAAGTGGTATGGGATCAGTGTGGGGTTTGTGCTCCATTATTGGGTGTACAAACACATATGATTTTTGAGACCTTTGGGGATACCATGGGATGGTTATGCTCTGATATACTATATAGTGGATTTCATGAGATGGAGAGGAAATTATGTGTTGATAGGGGTTGGTGGTGGTGTGAGAGACATAGATTGGTTCAGATATGCTTTAGAGGGTTTGGTGGTGGGAGACATAGTGTGGAGGTTGTATGTGGGTTGGCCAAGGTGGGTAGGGTATAACTTTCACACTCTATCACTTTAGAGATGGCACTAGATTTATGGGATTCGAGATGCCAAGACTGAGCTTATCCCATTTAATCAATTATGGAGATAGTTTGACCTAGTACATGGGATCCCACCATATTTTTCATGATACAGGAGGGAGGATGTCAATTTATTAATCCCATAGTCTTATCCATCATGAGGAGCTACCAATGAAAGCCATGATAGATGATGTAGGAGTTGTGAATAGTTATGTAGCATGGTACCAAGCTCGATATGTAATAGCTAATTTTAGATGGGGTGGTGGAGGGCAGCAACCTATGGATGTAGATCCCATTAGGGCACCAACATAGGGGTGGTGGCTAGGATGGATATGCACAAGTAGAATTTTTAGTGGCATAGGCCCATATCACAAGATTATAGGGATAGGTAGCCACTTTATAGGGCCATATTGTCACTTTATAGGGTCAAGTGGTGATGCTAACTAGAGAGTGAGATTAGGTGAGGATTTTTCTTAGGTTAGTGACTTAAGAGAGAGATTCCTTATGATAGAGGGTAGGAGTGGTTGTAGTAGTAGCAATAGGACCACCTGATATAGTTCTAAGGACATGGTACTTATCCATCATTAAGGAGTTAAGATATTATGAGTTGATGGTGTTGGCATAGTTACCATTGAAGATGAGGTATAAAGAGTATAAGGCTAGTTGGCAAGTGGTCCATTGATAACTACTCTAGGATAGTGGGCCTCTATAGTGGGTTAGGTAGGGATATCAAGGGGACCACCACTAGATGGTAGTGCAAGTGGGGCCAATAGTAGTGGTGTCCCAAGGGCCTAATATAAAAGACTATATGATGTTCATTCTTGTGATTTTGATACTGTCTTATGTATTGATGATGTGAGATGTATATATGAGAGAGAGATTTATACATTATGACATGTAGTACTTATTGAGGATTTGTATACTTATTGACATGTATTACTTTTGATTATGATGTATATGATGATGAGCTTTTATAATGAATATGGATGTTTATTGATGTTGATGTGTTTTTATGGTTGTTATGTTTACTTTGATGTTTTTATGGATGATACTTATGAAATTTATGGTTCATTAGTTTAGGTATGTTGTAATGTTTATGTATGTTCATGATATATGTTTTGTTATGATGAAATCATAGGTTTCTTATGCCCCATACTCAATGAGATGATATGTGGATTTGTAGTTTTAGGCATGTGATGTTGTTCATTGATTGATGTGATGTTGATGATCATGGATGATTTTATCATGTTATATGATGATGTGATGATATGTTTGATTTTATGATGAATATTGTATGTTTATACATTGAGTATTATGTGTTAGTGCATGGATATGTTTTTGGAAATGTGATTAATGGTTTTCATTATAGTTTGCATGATGATGTCAGTTTATATGATGATCTGGTTCATAGATAGGATTTGGATATGTGATAGGTGATGTAGTCATGTTTGTTTAGGATGTGATGGGCTGATGTTTCAAATTGTTTATATGTTTTTGGGAAGTAGGGATATGACATGATATATGATGTGTATTGATATCATTATTATTCTGATGAGAATGATGCCTGTAATGTGACTATTGAGGGTTTATGGTTTTGATGTGTTTTACATGGATAGGGTATGTTTTATGGATATGGTTCATAAGGTTATGATGTATATGGTTTATTGCATTGATGAGAATTATGTTTGGAGTGGTTTAATGTGGGGATATAATAAAATCACCTAAAGTTGGTTTAGATATCACCCTAAATGTGGAAAAGAGAGAAGAATCATGAGACATATGTCCACATGAACTAATGAATGGAGGTTAAGAAAAAGGCATGATGTGTTCATTGGTAAAGACCTAAAAAACCCTAGTTGGATTAACTTAATGAAAATAATCTTGTCCAATTCTTTACATGAGCATGCTTTGATTGAGAAATAAGGTATCATGATCACTTTGTGTTAAGTAAGTGCATGGTCCCTTTATTTTAGAGAGTTTAATAAGGGAAAGTAGGTGATAGGTAGATGGGTAAAGGGGAAATGGGTGATGTGGTAACCTAATGTGGGTTAACTTGTCCTTTATATAGGTGATCAAAAAACTATAATAGACAAGTCCTTATTTTAATATAATGTGTAGACTGATTGATGTAGGAAGTCTACTAATGCCATATGTGAAAGCTGATTGTGGCTTGCTTGCTTTGATTTTGACATAGGTTTTTTTTTTGTTTTTGTTATTTTGAGAGGTTGGTAAAGCTGATCAATGCAAGAAGCTTCAAATGATTGTTTTTGACAAAATTAAATTAGCCATATTTCAAGGAGTGATCTAAAGTTGGATTATTATAGTTGTCATTTAGGGGAGCAATCTATATTTAAAAAATTTAATTGTTAAGTAGCTATCCTTCAAGGGAGCAATCTACAATGCTAGAGATATGGACCCAAGTGATATTTTAGGATCCTAATTTTATTTTGAATTCTATATTTAGACATAGACAAGTCTATTTAGTTTTAGACATTTAATTTTATGGAGGCAAGACTTTTATCACAAAAGGTTAATGATAAATGAGGTAAAGTGGTTTGAGAGACAACTGATCATGGGATTCCATTTGATTAGATATGGAAAGTATCCATGAGAGCCATGTCATGAGTAGAGCCATGGTATCCAAGCTTAGGATTAGGCTATAACTATGATGGATAATCACATGCTCCTATGATATAATTAATTTTTCTCAATAGGAATAGGGTGAACATGTAAGGAAAGTAAAAATCTTGTAAATCAAGGGATGAGCTTAAGTTAGACACAAAGGTGAGTGCAATCCTTTTTTAATAAAATAAAGGATGTAGATGTGAAGAATTGAGAGGCTTAGGTTCTAGTTTTCCTTTGAGAGAAGATAAATGATAAGCTCCTAGTCCATACTTATGGGTTATGATGTAGGGTCTAAGCCAATTAAAATCAAACTTGCCTCTTTTGCTTTTATCCATATTATTTAAAAGTTGGTTTTCCTTAAAGATAAGGTCTCTAATATAGAATTATTTCTCTTTTAGGTGTTTTTTGTAAGCACATTTGATTCATTCTTGAAATACATGAAGATGATTAAGTGTTACAAGGCGATGTTTATCAAGTAACCCAAGTCATGCGAGACATTCCTAATGAATCACTCTTAGAAAGGATGTCATGAAAAGATATGTGAAGAGAAGGAATCTAGAATTTAAGATGCAAGACTACCTATACCCCAAAGATGAGAGAGAAATGGTAGTTCCTGTAGAGGTTTAGATACTAGTGTGATAGGCCCATAAAGTGAAAGGGATATGTAGATGCCAATCTCAACCTAAAGTACTGACTACTTTGGTTAACATTTTTTTTAGGTTTTTGTTAGAGACTTTCACTTGTCCCTTTTCTTTGGGATGATAGGGAGAGGAAAAGCTTAACTTGATGCCAAAATCATCAAAAAGACCTTGGACTTTCTTATTTTTAAAGGATTTACCATTATCAATGATGATCTTATGGAGAACACTAAAGTGATAGATGATATGGTGATTGATTAAATCAATAATCTTTTTATCTTTGGTCAAGATAAGAGGAATGGCCTCTACCCACTTGGTGAAATATTTAGTAGCGATAATGATGGATTAGTTTCATTGTGAATAATGAAGATTAATTTACCCAATAAGGTTGAGACCCCATTATGAGAAGGGCCAAGAGTCTTTGGATACTTGAAGCCCATGGCCTGGCACATGATGTAAGTTAGTGTGTTGTTGACATTTGACACACTTATTTACATAATCATAATAGTCTTGGTTAAGGGTAGGATAATAGTATCCAAGGCAAATGATACATTTAGCGATAACTAAACCACTAAAGTATCCCCCAAAAATTCCATCATGTGTTTCCTTTATAGCATGGGAAGCTTCATGACTATGTAGATAATAAAGGAGGCTGTCACAGTCACATTTATAAAGGATATCCCATAGTATGGTGTAACAAGAGGTGCTATAAACAAAGTCTCTTTAGGCATTCCTCAAAAGGTTGGGAGGAACAAAGCCAAGGTTAAAGTAGTTAAAAGTTTGGTTGTACCAAATATAAGAAGGAGATGTTTCCATAGTACAAATGGTAGGAAAGTTAGAACTAAGATATGAACATGTGATGGATGGTGAAAATTAGTTTAGATTTGGTAGGTTGGGATGGAATTTGGGAAGCTATGGAAGCTATTATATCTATGAATTTATTGTTAGATCAAGGAACAGACTAGATAAGGTAATGATCTAATGATGCTAAGAGTATGTATATGAATTATTTTTACTTCAATCAAACATTATTTTTGCATTGATAAGATCCATTGATTGGTTTATCACAAGTTAGGAATCACTAAAGATATTGATTATCTTGACCCCTAGGGCTAGAATGGTTTGGAGACCTATGACCAGGGATTCATACTTAGCCACATTATTGGTGCATTATAATTCAAGCTAAAAATAAAGGGAAAGAGGTTCACTATTAAGGGGAATGAGAATAACTCTAGCACCCCCACCATGTTGTCATTTGGAGCCATCAAAAAACATAGTGATTTGATAGGTGGGTTCCTCCTAAGAAAGATTTGTGATAGACTCATCTAAAAAAGTAAGAGGAAGTAGTTGATTGTTTGGTAGAGGAGATTTAGCCAATTGGTCTATGATGACCTACCCTTTAATGGACTTTTGTTAAAGGAACTCAATATCAGACTCAGTTAAGAGCATGCGCCACTTATCCATATGTTAGTTTTAGTATGGTTTAGAGTGCAAGTAATTGAGTGGGTTGGTGTTAGTGATGACATATGTTTTGTCATTAAGAAGGTAGTGATGGATTTTGGAGGCCACAAATACTAAGGTAAGGCAAAGTTTCTCAAGATGAGTATACTGAGTCTCATATTCTATAAGTGTGCATCTAATGTAGTATATGAATTGTTCTTTGTTATGTTTATCATGATGAGTAAGCATTGCCCCTAAGGAATAGTTTGTGGTAGATATATAAATGTAAAAGGGTTGGTCTTATCTGGGAGGGATGAGGATGGGTGGAGAGAGAAGTTACTCCTTCATTGAGTCAAAGGTGTGTTAGCAGTCCTTGGTCTACATAAAACAAGTGTATTTCTTGAGGAGATACTGAAAAGGTTGACATCTATCTAATAACTAGGAGATGAAGTGACAAATGGATTTTAGCTTCACTTATAGGCTACAGAGTTGCTTAAGGTTAGTAGGAGTCATCTCCAATATTTATCTAACTTTGGTGGGGTATATTTGAATTCATTGAAGAAAGATGATAAAGACAAGAAGTTTTCCAGATAGGACCCTAAAAATATATTTCTTGGGGTTGAGCTTGACATGATAATGGATTAGCTGGTCAAAAATTATTGTGAGAATGGATAGGTGATCTTTGTGGTGTTTGGATTTCCAAAATAGATCATCCACATAGTCCTCTATAATTTTATGGATGAGATCATGAAAAATGTAGGTCATGACACATTGATAGGTTACTCTAGTGGTATTTAGACCAAAAGGCATGACCCTATAATAGAATTATCTACATGGGGTGATAAAAGAAGTTTTATGTTGATATCTTGAGAAACTATCCATGAGGGATAACATCTTGTGGCTAGTTATAAGATCAATAATTTGGTTGATGTTCGATAGAGGAAAGTCATCCTTTGGGCAATTGAGGTTGAGGTCATGAAATTCAATGCATAGGTGAAGTCCCCCTATGGGTTTCATGATAGGAACTATGTTAGATACCCATTGTGAATATTTGATGGTTTGAATGAAGTTGATGAATAAGAGACATTGAAGTTCTTCTTTGACAAGAAGGGATATATGAGGATATATCCTATGAAGCTTTTGTTGTATTAGCTTAACCTCAAGATGGGTGATAATGTTGTGAAGGGAAATAGAGGGGTCAATCCTAGGCATATGTTAATAAGACCAAGAAAATTCTATGCTAAGGACACAAAGGAAATAAGTGTAATCTTGTCACTCTATTGAATTTAAGGATTGGCTGATTTTGATGATATAGGAGTTATCCTAAGTACCCAAGTTGACATCGATAGTGGATTCATTCATCATGGTTTGGTTCTCAAGAGGAATATATTTATGGATAAAATAATCCCTTGTATAGAGGTAGGTAAGAATGGAATCATCATCTTGATCTTGGATGGTGTTGATGATAAGGGAATCTTGATCTATCATTTCAAGATGGATGAGAAGAAGGGTTTTAGTTAAACCATCCTTTTGGTATATTAGGGGGGACAAACTAATAGTATTGATAAAAAATGTAGATGGGATGATATTAAAGTCTTCATTATTTGAGGGAGATGGGGTTTGTGAGGATGGTACATCCTCATTGATGGTGGTGATGGGTTTTGGTGAGGTGGGTTCTTTTGGTAGTATAAACCTAAGGCCAAATAACTCATGTGGTTTTTGATTTTTGATTATGGGTAGCTCGTAAGGTCCTTGTTCATAAAGGTTGTGACCAAACCCCTTCTTAACACACATGTAAAGGTAATCTTTAATAAAGGCTATTTTGTTGAGATAATAAAATTTGGAGGTGAATGGTCAAATGGATGAGGTAGTGGTGGGAGAGAGAAGTGGCTGATCAATTCCCCCATAGATGAATTTATTTTTATGGTTGGAGAGCCTAAAAGGGATGATGGTTCCAATGTTGGGATCATAAGAAGGGCCATGTTTGAAGTTCCCATATTCCTATAGAATAGGGAAAGCATCCAAGGCTAAAAGATAATACTCCCCAAGTGAGAGATGTTAGAATGTGGGTTCTAAGGGGTCCTCTATGAGAATTTGAGAAGAAAGAATAAATGATCTTGTTGAAACTTCATCAATGGTATGCATGGGAGTGTTATGAGTTTTAGTTGGTGGTGAGGTAGTGTTATTAATAGTTGATGCTAAAGTGGATGAGGGAGGGATAAGAACATTTTTAGGCTGATATGTTATATTGAAATAGGCAAAAGGATTAGGGTCAGCTTTAATGGTAATAACTTAACCTTTGTGGTCAAATTTGACACATCAATGTAAGGTAGAAGGGACAACTCATGGCACAGATCCAAGGGTGTCCAAGCAACACATTGTATTGGATATTATCCTTTATAATGTAGAAAAATTCAAGAATGGTATGAGGTCCCAAGTGGATATGTAGAACAACTATCCCCAAGGTGGTGGTTATGGTATCATTAAAGGAGTGAAGGACTACTACACTTTCTAACATGACATTCTTGGGTAGCTAAAGTTGGTCATAAGCATGGGAGGAGATAATATTGATGCTAGATCCTCAATCAATCATTTCCCTTTTGAGGCAAGTTTGATTGATGTATGTGGTAATAAAGAGGGGAGGATTATAATCCTTTGGATGAATAGGAGGTATTTCAAAATCCTTAAAGGTGATGAAGTCAGAAAGTTAGAGGGTTCCAATAAAGGGTGAAAGAGGTTGAGGGTCATCTATTTAAACCTCTATAGATTATATAACCTTTATCAGTTTTTGATAATGGTGGGGCAAGGTTTTGACTAGTTCATAAGGGCTCATCTTCACTGATGTCTAGTGAAGTTATTTCAACATGATATGCTAGATGGAATTAGAAAGGTTAGAGGGAGAGGATCCCAAAATGGATATTTTGGGTCTTGGTGGTGGGATAGGTGAAGGTGTATGTGTTTAGGTTTGGTTAGAAGGTTGAGGGGTTAAAGGGTATGTCCAAGGAATGGAGACTTTGGCTTTTCCCTTATCCTTCTATTGGACCTGGGATTGGGTAACCATATGAATAATGTGGATAGATGGATTCATCAGGTTTGATGGTTACTTTAGTTCCTCCTCCTCACTTTTGGGTAAGAGTGGGGCAGTAAGTAAATGTTGGATATGTTGAGTTGATGGTTAGATGGGTAATGGGGGTAAGAAAGGCTCATATAATAATAGATCATCCTCAACATATAGGCTATGAACAAGTGCTTGGAGAGCCTTTTAATTCTTTATGTCATGTCCTGGTGCCCTATGGTATGCATAAATCAAGTTATCATTGAACCAAGAGGGTTTGGTATTGGAAGGAGAGAATGGTTTGATAGGTGGTAAGCTAATGGAATAAGTTTTCAACAACCTTTATAGGATAGTTGAGTAGGATTCATTAAAAGGTGTTAGAGGTTATGGGTTTATAGTTTTAGGGATGGGAGCCTTCTTAGAAGCAGTTTTCACCTTGAAATTTATAGGTGGTGGAATGGTTTTAGTTGGTGGCTGGGATTGTTTAGTTATGATTGGCTTCAAGGTAAATGATTTTAGAGTGGAATATTTGGATGATGAGGGGTTGGATATAGGTGGGAAAGTATTGCTAGATAGGTTAGTTAAGAATGATGAAGAACTATATGATTTGATAGCTGTAAGCATAGGTAGAGAAAAGGGGGATGGTTTACTAAAGGAAGAATAGGTAGTTGGAATGGTAGAAGGATGGGTTACTAAGATAGAAGGTAGGTGGGAAGGAGGTGGTATGGGTCTAGTTCAAGGTAGAGGTTTGGGTAATTATAACTTCTTAATCGGTTTACTTGTGGTTTTAATTGGTGGATTAGATGGTGTAAAATCCAACTTCAAAGAGGGGTGAGTATGGCTAGGTGTGGGAAGAATTCCTAGATTCTTGATAGGTTTTGTAAGAGAGGCATAAGGTGATTTATAAACGTTAAATGGAGGTGGTTGGGATGGTTCACCTATGGTTTTGGAAGAAGAGGTGTTCATATAAGAAATAATAATGGGTTTAAGGGTGGATTCAAGTGAGGTTGAGTAATCAGATTTGTTTTAGTAAGGGAGCCCAAGATAATGCCAAAAGGTGGCTCTATCAAAGTTTGGTTGAGAAGTGAACTCTAGAATTTGGACTAGTCTAAAAAAGGTCTTGCATATGAGTTTGGTTCCTTAGTCATTGGTTTCAAAAATTAATCCCTTAGGTGGAGAAGAGGGAATGGCTCCTTCATCCTTGTTTTTGATGGAAGGTTCCAAAATTGGTAGTTGGGTAGATGATGTGATCTTCTCTTGTGGGATGGTTTCCAAAGAGGGAATGGATGATCCATGATGGGGAGGTAGGTATGGTGTCCTCAAGTGAAGGAATGGACATTGTTTATTCCTTTAATTGGGTGTCTAAAGGAATACATGGAAGTTCTACCACTTCAATAGGTGGAGTGGAAGAAGAAGAGGTGGTTAAATCAAAGGTTGTCTCCTTTGATGTTTCCATCAAAGGAGAGGTAGATAAATCTAAGGTCTCATTTAGTGAAAAGAGAGGGGTGGTTGATTCATTCATTTGGGTATCCAAAGGAAGGGAATGTGAATCCACTACTTCTATGAGTGAAATGGAAGAAGTGGTTGAGGTAATGGTCTCCTTAATAATGGGCTCACTAATAATAACATTTATTGTATGTGCCTCATGAGAGAGATGAATATAGTTTGTTGTCATGGTGATGGGTAGAAATAACATGATTGGGAAAAGGTTTTTGGAATATGTCTAAGGGTTGATTAGGAGGTGCATTAGGATTATCAAACATAATTTCTCCACTATAAATTAAGCTTTGGACAAGACTTTTGAAGGTATTTCACCTACTAACATCATATCCTATAACTTGGTGAAAGGAACAATGGTCATTCTTGTTATACCAACTAGGCAGGGGGTGAGAAGCATCAAATTACTAGGGTGATTTGATATATGGAAATTATATGAGGTTAGCTTTGAGCAATTTGTTCAAAATTGAAGCATAATACTCCCCTAGGGGAGAATGTTGTTTTGGAGGATCTCAATTTTGGTTTTGGTTTTGTTGGTAGGAAGGGTTGGAAGAATTGGTTTGATGGGGTTGGTTGATAGTTGGTGGTGGAGTCATTTTTAGGATAACTGAGTTTGTGGATGCTTTTGTCTTGGTATTGAGATGGTTATATTGGTTAGTGGTTTTGGTGGAGGGAGGGTCATTATATTTAAAGATAGAATTCTCATTCTATAGTTTCAATTTCCCTTCATTAATGGATTGGTTTTTAAGCTTACATGCCATGGTGAATGCCTCATCAAAAGTTTGAACCTAAAGAGTGGGGGTAATATGTTTGGCACAACCTTTAGAGAAGAGTTCAATCAACTTAGGTTGGGGTAAGGAGAAATAAATTTGGTTGATGAGACCTCTCCATATAGCTACGAAATTAGTAATTGATTCATCATAAAATTGCCTAAAAGAATAAAGGTTGGTAATAGAAACCTTTTTAGATATATTTACTGAGAATTGCTCTAAAAAGATCTGGGCTAGTTAGGAGAATGAAAAGATGGAGTGCTTAGTGAGAACACTATACCAATCAAGGGTTGGTCCTAATAAAGACATGGGGAAGGTACAAAGGAGGAGAGCATCATCATATGAAATAAAATAAAAATAATGACTAAATTTTCTTAAATGTTTATGGGGATCCTCCTTGCCTTGGAACCTAGAAAACTTGGGTAATTCCCATTGAGGAGGATAAGAATGGATAAGAATGGATGGATGAATGGGTTAATTAAAAATTTGATCATAGGATAAAATGTTATGAGGCCTAAAGATAGATGACTCCAGGTTGGTCATTTTATCCATTAACATCTTGACCAAGTCCATTTGAGGTTGGGCAGTTGCATAATTAGGTGGTAAATTTTGTTGAGGTTAAGTGGCAGTAATGTATGGATAAGCAGTAGAAGGTGCTAAAGAAGCCACATATTGGTAAGTGGTCATAAGATGTTGCGATGGTGCCACATAAGGGTTAATTAGCACAAATGGTTGGGTGGAAGGTGTTATGTATCCTTGTGTGTTAGAAACATATGGTTAAGATGTCATGGGTACTTTTTGGGGGGCTAATATGGGTTGATTTAGAGGTATGCTTGGGTTTTTGGATGGTGGTATGGATGTAAATTGGGTTGGAGGCATGAAAGTGCTAGTTGATTGTTATTGGGTGGTAACTCTAGTGCTAATAGGTGGGTGTGTTTAAGGTATGGAAAGTACTAAAATCTGAAGTGGGGTATAAATTGGTTGGTTGGTTAAACTAAGGGAAATGATAAAAATAAGGATAGAAGATACCCCCAATGTATAAGGAGTGTAGGTGACAAGAGGTAAGGTTGATCCAATATTGGAGGTATTGGTTTGGGTAGTTGGTGTTTGGTTATTAATTGGGATGTTGGATGGAGTTTGGGGAGTGGTAGTAGGTGGTATATTGGAAGAAGATGAGGCTTGGGTGAGCATAGATTGGGTTGATGTGGTACCCAACAAAAGATGGGGAGGCATACCATAAGGAGGATCCATGAAAATAATCAAATCAAGAGAGGTATGACTAGATAAGGTGTTAAGGTAATGCTGAAGAGCCATGGGGTTATTATCGAGGAAGGCAATGAAATCTACATCACCCTCAACAATAATTTGAAACATGGTAGGAGGGGGAGAAAATGAGGGGAACCCTCAACATAAAAAGTATACTCCATGGAGGAAGAAAAAGAAGGTGGTTGTTGGTTGGTTTGATTCTTCAGTTGTTATCTAGTAAAAACCATGAGAGGAAATAGGAGATAAAATGATGAAAATCACACCTCAAACAAAGAGCGAGAAAAAGAAAAGAACTCAAGGCAATTCAAACATACAATATAAGTGCATTTAAACTTATGGTCCTTTTTAGATCACTTTTGTATTATGCCTTATAAAGTGTGAAAAATAAAATCACCTTGGAGATCAGGTACTAAAGAGGAAATCTAAGGTTGGTTTCAAGTTATGTTTAGGTGATCAAGAGAGAAATTTGTATTGATATTTAGTATATGGCTTGGTATTGGGGAATTTTAGTATATGGCTTAGTATTGGGGCCTACACCCTCACTTCACACACCACATCAATAAGGGTGAAAGGTACTTAGCCAAAATATATTAAATTTTAAAGTTTATACTCAACCAGAGAGCTGAGTTGGTTCTCCCCTTAGTAATGACCTCCAAGTTGGATTGCTAGGAAAGGGTAAGGTTTACCACTAAGTGATGAAATCCTAGTTGAGCCTTATCTCAAATATTTTTTGATGTGTTTATTGATTGTGTGGTTTGGATAAGCATGTGATAAAAAGTACTTTGCCTTTAAGTTACTAGATGAACTACAACAAGTAAGTAGTTAATGTTTAAAAAAGATTTATTTTAAACCCAAAATAAATTTTAGATTTCATTGGATGAGCATATAATAAAGGAAGAAAAGGGATGTTATGTCCCATCAAGTTTACCAAAATGTTTCTCTTAATTTTTGCTCATTTCTTAATTTGGAAGAAAGTAATGAGACTAGTAATAGTGTGTGTAAATGGATACCTAATAAAGTGTGTGCATGATCTAGACAATGATGAGAACTCCTCTTTAGCTTGGAAGGAATAACCTACATATAAGAAAGACACTAGAAAATGGGTTATTAATAAGATAGTTGAGTGGACTGCCTATCATGAGCTAGATCCAAGAAGCATATGTTTGTCAGGAGGTTGTCAATCCACTATTTAAAATAATTAAGTTAATGTAGATGAAAAAATGAATACTTGCATTCAATAACATGAAAGTAAATTCATGCAAGAAGAGGAAATTAAAATGCTTGTTCAAATAAAATGACTAAAATAATAAAAGTGCATCAATACTTGTGCTAAGATAGATGGGGTCAATTAGAAAATTAGGGAAGGCTCTATGAATAGGAAAAACATATAAAGCAAGGCTTGGTTGAAGTAGAGGGAATAAAAATAACATGTTATTATTTTGACATAGTGACCATCAATTGTTGGGGGAACTATTGACATTTGGGCTAACTATTGATGGTTAGGTGACCATCGACGGTTGAGGTAACCATTGGTAGTTAGGATAACCATCGATGGTTACCTATCTATTTTTTAAGTGTTCAAAAAGGGGATTGTAGATTGAGTAAATGGCCAGGTAGAGGTTTTGGTATGGGTCTAGTTAGAAATAGAAGGCTGAGAGATGAGATTGATTAGGTCAAGGTATTTGGAAATGAAATGAAATAAAGAAACAAGTAAAAAGTTACCTATAACTTACCAAATAGTTGAATAAATTTGGATAGAGTGATAGTACTTTGGCCTTTAAAAGTGAATTGGATATAGGTTCAAGTCTCTGCTATTGTTTCTTTCTTGTTGAAGGAATGTTGGATACTTATGTAAAAAGATTTGATAGCTTAGAGGTGGATTTCTAGATTTTTGGATCCTTTTCACTTCTTACTTCTCTTCTTTTATAGGATGAAGTTACTAATTGTTTAGGAGGAATTTGCTAATCAAGATGGAAGAAAAATTTGCCTATTATGATGTTTTAAATCTTTTTAGCACTATATAATGGAAGTTGCTAAATTATGCCATACTTATCTTGCACATAATTAGAATTGGATTTAAATTAGGTTTGATTACCTAACCATCGATGTCCAGGCTAACCATTAGTGGTTGAGTTCATAAGGAAAAATGGGTGAAAATAAGTTAAAATAAGGTAAATTAAAAGGTTAAGTTAGTAAATTAATAAATGGGCTATGTCAATTAGGTGGTTAACTAGCTTCAGGGTGAAGTAGGGGTTCAAAGCATTTCAACATCTAAAATTGTGTAGTTTTTGAGTGTCTACACACTATAATTGAGAAAAAACAATGATAAAGATATCCATTTAGTCACAGATTACTTTCAAACACTAGATTAACAACTGATTAAAAAATAGCAAAAGAGAAGGGAAAGGGAAAGAAAATAAAATCCTACAATAATGATGACAAATCTAGTATCACAATCATAATAAATTTCTAAATTAGCCAATGAACCAACCAACACATGCACAATCACATTCAAATCCAATGCAAGCTTCTAAGGAGAAAAACTAAGAAGAGGGAGTAGGCAAAATCACTGTATACATGCACAAATTGAGTTAAAACACTTTCCAAGTCTTCAATTAATCAATATATATATCATTTTGATCATCATAATATAGTTCATTTCAATCATTCTCCCAAAAAATTTATACCATAATAGTATGAGAGGATTTGAGAGAGATATTAACACTAATAAAGCATGAGAATTACATAAATGAAAGAGGGATGGCTCCAAATATCTTGTGTGGAGAAGAAAAGACAACCCTTTGAGTGTAAAAATGAGCCAATATAATAAAGGGGGCTTCCATGGGGGATATTTTACCTCCAAAATGTTCAACTAGCACCATAAATGCACCCAACTATCTCTTTCTCCATCATCTCCCTCTAAATTTACCACTTTCACTATTCATTTCTTAAAAATGGACCAAAACACAAATTAAAAGATGTTTTTAAAAGAAATAAAACAATGATATTAACATTAAAATTTGAACATGGTTTTCCATAAGAAAAATAATACAAAATTGAAGGCATTATTGTATCTAGGCCAGAACTAGATTTTTTAAAATGTGAACTATTTTAATTTTTGACACTCGAATGAGAAGTTATCATCAAAAAATGAAATCCATTCACAAATGGCCCTCGATAAACATATTTAGGCTTTCCTGGCTCCCACATTATAATTTTAAGCTAATTTATAAAAATAATTCCCTCTAGTTCTAATTGGGATTTGAAATCTTAAATAGAATTAAGGGGCACTTTATGCATGATCATAGACCTAATCACTATTCAAATGTCAAATTACAACTAGGGCTCATTGGTAGGAAACTTAAATTACATGTTAAAGGGGGACTAGACCTAATTGGGGTCTAGACCCCATATTATAACTATGGGTTTTTTTTTTGGTGTGGTCTCATTCTAGTCAAACAAAAATTCCTAATCGACACTGTTGCCTCCTCCTAACTTTCCCCCTAGACCTATGCAGATTTCGATCCCCGATTAGGTCTGTGGGGAACCTTTAGGGATCTTCAAGACATTGTTAGGGAAAAAAACCCTGAATACCACTAAACTAATTCTAACCCTAACCTAAGATCTAGTCAAGGTTATAAACCCTGACTACAACTATGAAAACCCCCTACCAAAACTTAACTATGCTAAGTCGACCTAATTAGAGTAAAAACTTTGACTAACACTAGACTCATCCTGACCAAACCCTTGATGAATTAATTAGCGATATTATCCCCAATTATAAATAACCCCACCCCCCCCACATGAATCCTAACAAGACCTAATTATTCCCAAAATCATAGATAACAAATAAAAATGTTAAGGCATTGGGTCTACACCTATTCATGATTTGAAATCTAATTAGCAAAGGCATTCAATGCAGACCTCACCCTAGGACCTATCTAGGATTTCAAATCCAAATTAGGTCTTGGGGATGTAATAAATTTAAACTTAGATAAAATTAACTCTTATAATCTTGATTATAATTTGACAAGATAAGAATGATAGGATAGACCAAATTAGACAATTTTGCAAGTTTTTTGCCTTGAGAAGTAGGATTTTACAAGTATACTATGAGGGATTAAAAATCATTTCATGGAGAAGTGTCAAAGATGAAACTTGATAAAATGATCACAAATAATAATATGGAGAAAATTTTAGAGGCTAAAATGGCACATAAACCAAAATTACCCCTAGGAAAAAATGAGATACATGAGCAAGTTAGAGAATGCCTATTCCAAAAACTCTGTAAGTGGGATAAGTGTCTCAAAAATGAATTTTTGATAAGAGAGTAAAACATGAAACTTATCCAAATGATCATGTTTGAGAGTATGGGGTAGGTATTAGAGGTAAAATAAGCACAAAAATAAAATTTACCCCTAAATTAGTTGTAGGGAGTTGATAGAGTAAGTAGGCAAGAATGCCTTGTGAGTAAAAGTGCAGTAAAACTCTATTTTGGGGTCAAGTGTTGTATATTAAAATTAACCATTCAGACTTGGTTGTCATAATTGAATAGCTTTAGGGGTCCCAAATATCATTTAAATTTAAATTACCTCCTTGAGCAAGCTAAGAGAGTTAGCTTTCAAATGCAAGTTGGGAGGTTAAAACTCCATTTTTATGCTAAGTGAAAAATACAACCTTGACTCGCATGGAAATGGTCTTTCCAAAGGTGATGGGTTTAGGTCTAGGTTAATAATGAAAATTGAGATGAATTATCAAGAAAAATTTAGGGTGTTAATACTAATAAACCATGAGTGCAAGTGAGAATAGAGCAAAAGGTAAAAATGAGGTTCACAAATAACAACTAATGGTGACTCTGATGGAAAATACTCTTGAGTATTTTTAAATTATAGAAACATGTGTACACACCCAAAATATATAGATAATATTATGTATGGAATGTAAATATATTCAAGAGAGGGGAATATGGGAGTAGCTAAAGGACCAAATCAAACATTTTCATTGACCAAATGTGTTAAAATGAGTTAAATTACCACTTCTAAGAACCTACAAGGACTAGTTACCATGGCTTCAATAATAAATTTAGTGAATCTTACCTTGAGAACACTTACTAGACATTTATCAACTATTAGATAGGCATATATAGCCCCAATGGAGGTTCTTTTGATCCCACTCAAGGCCTTGCTCTATTATTGGTTGAGCCTCCATAGCCTTGATAGAGATTTCTTGAACCACCTAGAAGTGGGTTTTTCAAATATTAAATTTTATTTTCCTTTATTGTCATGATTTATATTTTATATTTACTTTTTAGCATCACAATTCTAGGTTGGGGACCACTATAGCAAGTGAAAGGTAGAACTATAGATTTTTCACCCTAGATCTTCATTATAGTAGGTTCATCCAAGCAAACCTAGAAACCATTAAGCTGTAATTTTTGTGCTTGCTTTCAAGAAAATGTATTCATTAATAAAATAGTTTTACCCAAACTTAACCCAACTCAAAAAAATCTATAACACATATGATAAATTAAGCTTTTAAAATTGATTCAAAAACAAAATCTAAGGCTTCAAACTACTTAGAGTACTTATGCACCAGAACATCAATCGAGATACCTATGTGCAAGCCTTATATTATTCATTATTTGACCAATAGGGGAACCTATAAGACAAAATATATGGGATAGACTAAAAAGAGAAAGCAATGAGGCTAGACTGACAATGAAAAGTGATAAAAATAAGAAAAGAAACTAAACTAACAACAAAGTAGGAAATAAAACAAAAGCAAAGAACAAAAGGGAAAGAAAAAGTATTTATAAGAACTTGCTAGGTTAATTCAATCCTAAAATTAGTGTTTTAAAATTTTCCATTCACAGGAAATGGAACATCTTCACCAGTTAAACACCTTAGGCAAAATGTATTCTTGCCTAGAATTTTAGAGATTTGGTAGGGACCCAACCATATGGCATCAAAATTATCATCTTGTCCCTTTTTCTCATGATCTTTGCCCTAGAAAAGGATTAGATTAGAGATATTTAAGGCTTTCACTTTTTCTCACTTGTTAAATCAACATTTGATAACCTCTTGTTATGTTTTTAAATGTATAAAGGATATATCACATTTTTATTCTAGTTGAATCAAGCTAAGGAGGCAAGATTTTATCACATCATCTATTTCTAGATAGTATTTCATTAATTCTAACATGGAGATTCTTAGGTTAACTAGAAAGATTGGGTCTTGGACATAAATAAGATGATACATTGACATTAATAAGGATGATTTAATCTTAGTCCTATCAAACCATAATGTAAACTTTAGAACATTATATTAGTCCCTAGGGTTCTTTGCCAAGATCTTCTTAATTACATCAAGTAAATTTTTATTCATTGATTTTGCTACCCCATACAATAATTAGAAGAGAATTTTAAGATTACCTAGTTTTCATAGGACTATTTAGAGAATTAAAGATATGAGAAAGAGGTACCATTATCACATACCAAAGTATCAGGCATCCCAAACCTAGCGATGATATGTTCTTCTAATAATTTAATTACCACATCATTTGTGTAATTATTACAAACTTTAGCTTTGGACCAACAAGTACAATAATCCATTTTTATAAGGATGAACTTGTGTAAAACATAGTAACTATCAATGATCATTATGATGAAGTCCAATCCCCATTTTATGAATGGTTAGACCTTAATAACTAGCTACAATGGTAGGGTAGGGGTACATTCTCTATCCATGATAAATTGGTAGGTATGATAGCTCCAGACGTGAGCATGTGCAAATTTGAAAGCATGTGGCCAATAATACCTTGCTTTAAGTATTTGATGAGTTGTAGCACTCCCTGAATCATGATCAATTCTATATTTCCTATGGAAATCACTAAATATTCTAGTTACTTCCTATTTATTTAGGCATAGGACTCTTATCAAAGTGGAATTCAAGTGGTTTGGACACTCATTATTTAGCAAATAGTTGGCCACATCTTGGTACTAGTCATCATTTATGATATATTGCACTATATATTATTGGTAAACTATATATGGGTTTATTTCAACCATGGCCTTATTGAGTCCTTGCCATATTAAAATTTTAATTTTTTGGAGTTTCAAGTTAAAATATTTTATAATGATCATCTACTTTCCCCTTCACTCACCTAACTCATTTTGCATTAGCACGACCTTCACTATTAGGTCAAGCACAACTGTAAATACCTTATTTATGAGAATGTAGTGTCTAAATTTTTTTACTACTTTGATTAATTCAAATCTTGTTTATTTATATTTGAATACCCTAGTTTATCATTGTGGAGAAAATAAATCATGAATGAAATGGGACTCTCATCTCTAGCTTCTTTTTATATTTTAGGACAACAAAAATCAAGTGTTATGAAGCAAACAAGTAGATGTAGAAGGGTTGTGTATATTTAAGATTGATTATCACTGGTGTATTTATAATTATTTTCTTCATATAAGAAAAATACAATTGTTTTTTATTCATCCATTAAATCTTAGTGTCCTTATTTAACATATGTTTAGTGGTCAAACTATCTCTACAAATCCCAAAATGAACTTCCTTGCAAAGTTGATCTTGTCGAAGAATGACTTCATCTCTTTTTTGATACTAGGAAACAAAATTTTTGGAATTTCCCCCAATTTTTTATTGTCTATAGATGTGACTCATTCTGAAATGATTTGGTCTAGCAACTTACCCTCTATGACCCCAAAAATGCACTTCTTCAGATTCAAGGAGATTCCATGGTTTCTACACCTCTACAAGATTGATATTAAGTCCTTCATTTGGTCATTTATATTCTTGTAAAAGATAATTAGGTCATCCATATATATGACTGCATTTTCTAATAAGATATTTGATTTCAATATCCATGGCACATTGGAAAGTATCACCCAAATTGATTAGGTCAAATGGCATCATTTTATATGTGAATTTTCCTCACTTTATTGTAAACATTATTTTCGTCTAGTCATAATAATTGACCACTACCTAATTATACCCTAAATACCCATCTAGGAATGAAATTATTTGATATATATTCACTATATTTAAGACTTCACCTAGTGAGGGAAGCAGGTAATTATCTCTCTCTAAGGCTTTGTTCAAGTTGTATAAATCAACACACAACTACATGTATTTCTAACTGGCATCAAATTAGCCACCAACATGGAGTTATTGATAGGGAATATTATCCTTTCTTGAATTAATTTTTTTACTTCCTTGAAAAATTAGTGTTTCTAATAGCATATTCACTAGTCTTTGTCTCTAGTATAATGGTTTAACTCCTAGTTTAAGAGGGATGGTATGTATGAGAATAAAAGTTATAAACACCTTTAAGTCCTCATATCTTCATGTTATAAATTAATTAAATTCAATTATGGTTTGATTAAAGTATTTATTTTCCTTTTATACATGTTGTGCCTAAAATCATGTTCTTTGACTCATTGGCATTACCTAGATTTCAATGCTAGTGAAACATGCCTTTAATAGGCACTAATTTTTCCTTCTCACCTTGGTAATCCATGTTGAATATTCATTCTAATGAAACCATGCAATGATGTATACCATTTGTTTTTAGATTTATCACCTCTTCCTCATTCAATTCAAACTCTCCTCTTTCATCTTCATCTATAATTTGAGTCTCAAATACATCTATGTTTGTGATGAATTCAATGATATGTTGATCATCATTAAATACCTAGAAGTTTCTGATTTTGATAGGAATGGAAGGAATAGAAACTAACTCTACTAAGAACCTTCTCAACATGGATTCAACTATAGATTACAAAGTAATCATAGCTATTATCAATGCATTTTTTGTATAACTTATTATATGAGGAAACATTTGAATGTTGAATGCATCAAAATACTCTATCAAGTTCCACACTCAACTATGGTATCTAGATAAATAATTATCATTAGAAGTGTACTAGATTCTTATCTATTTAACCACTAGTTCAAATTCACCTAGTACCTTAAGGTTATTAAATTTCTTCCTGAGTGTGAAAAAGATACATGAGTTACTACCTCATACTCAACTACATTATTTGTTCAAGAAAATTATAATAAAACATAGTTATATATGACTTTCCTCTGAGATTGATGAGTTATACACTAGCACCACACTTGATCTTAGATTTTAAACCATCAAATTTTAGTATCCACAAATGATTTTTAGCTATATGTTTGGGGTTATGATGAGTGGGAGCTATTGTAACATTGATTTCTTCATTGATTTACTCAATGTCAAGTTGTCTTACTTCTTATTTCTTAAATGATAGATAACTTTTGGATAAGTCCTATGTATTGGAAGTGAGTATATGACTACCTATAATATTTATGTCTCATTATTGGGGTTGAAAAACCACTTATTTTCATTATTACTACTTTATTTTAGTTTTCTGATTTTTGCCTTAACCATACCCAATGCTAACAATAACTATTAATAACCTTGTTTTACACTTAGATTAGATGGTTTCGCCTCCTCACATACCATGGTAACATTAGGGAATGAATTTATCTCGAGAGCATAAATTAAATCATCATTGTCTAGTTGATATATCTCCTTAATTTATAAAGTTTCTTGTATGGACAACATGCTGATAGAGAACTTATTTTAAGCATCTGATTCTTTCTCAAGTGCACACACCCCAAGCTCTGATTCTTCATAAAATATTTCATTTGTTTTTTTCTACTTTGTGATCATGTGAGTCATTTTTTACTCACATTCAATCATGATATGATTGGGTATGCTTCACCATGGGATCCACATATGAAATAAGTAATTTTTCATGTTAATGTTTAGTGTTCTAGACCAATCTTTACTCAAAATCATGTCATAAGTATCAGGTATATCAACTACCTGAATGTCTATAAACTAATTCACTCTAGGATAAGAATCCAAATGCATATGGATGTGATTCAACTCACCAACAACCTCAACCTCCAATTTTTACAATTGAATAACTTTACTATTTGACTTTGTAGGTGTCAAACCTAAATAGTGGTAGATTACACAAGGCATCATGTTGTCAAAAGCACCAAAATACACCAAACAATTATGCAAGGTTTTACCAAAAATATGGATTTTTAAGAGGAAAGGGTAGTTTTAGTTTTCTCTTTGTAAATTAGAACACAAGTGTCTATTATCTTACTTAATTATTTCCCTTTAGGAGTGGATAGTTCTTTTAGTAACATGCCCTTTTGGTTTGAGACCTAGATAAATTCAAACATCATGATGTTGGACTTAAAAAATATTTAGGTCATATACAATGCTATATCCATGTTTATTTGATTCTACCATTTTTTTAGTTGGTAGGGGAGTAGATTTTTTCTTTGGTTGATAATATGTTTGGGGTCCTTTAGGTGGAAATTGGGTTTTGATCGAGTTATCATCTGGTAGAACCTAAGTGTTGTTCAGAGGAGTAGATGTAGTTAATAGATTTTAAAACTTATTCCTCAACTAGTAGTTGTTTCCCTTTTGGAATTGTTTGAATGCATTAACCTCATCTAGGTTGTCTTCAAGCTCATTATCACTCTCAAATGGAAACTTGTAAGTTTATAAAACTAGAGCCATACTAGGGTTTCTTTCACCTTGATTAGAGTTGTTATCAGGTGTAGGGACTAATTATAAGTTGATATATCCTTTTAGAATATGTTTAAGGAAAATATGAATGCATAATTATTTTTAGTATGTCCAATGGTATTATGTACCCCACACAAGTGGGCAGTGCTAAATCAGTTAGGTTCACTACATTTGAAGCATTATTGTTTTTGTTTGGATTGTTACTATCTAGTGGGTTGGATATACCTCCATTATTTGGCCTCGTGTTTCATTGTCTAATTATTTATATAAAAATTGAAATTTTTATTCAATGGTATGTTATTTTCATTTTGGTTGGTGTTTCAAGGCACTTATCTACACAAATTGACCATATCATTCATCAACCTTAAGACCATTTACTACAAATTGGCTACTCCCAAGTTCACATTAGCATTTTATGGATTTCCCATTTATGGTAAGGTGTTGGTCATTGGTGCTATAAAATTTATAAATGTAGGGACAAAAGGGTGTGCTTAATTATGTACAATATTAACAAGCATCTAGTTGTTTAGAAATGATGGGATAACATTTTGGTTACTAGTGGAAGAAGTATAACCGCTAGTGTTGGGTATAGAATTAGTGTTGTTATATACTATAGGAATGATTTTTTGATTGTTTTACTACACAAAAAATGAATGGGAGGTATGTAAGGTTGACCACTAGGCATATATTTCATGATCATTGGATTGTAGATTAGATTTGGGCTTGCCTAAAGGGCACTTGAGATTGGATTCATATACAAAGTGTTTTGTTGAATGGCAAGATTGATCATAATAATTCAATTGTAAGCACATGGTTAATCTAACAAAGGTAGAGGACCAATTCTATATCCTTGTGATACCATCTCAATGTTGACAACCTCATTGTAGGCTAAGAACAAGGATAAGAGGGTTATCAAGGTTATTATGAGGAAAATGGAAGTAATTAAGTCTAAATAAGTCAAGTATGTTTTTATGGAAACTAATTATATTTGTGTGTATGAGTGTTGAAAACCTTATGGAAGTATGCATTGAAAACACTCATAGTCTCATTTCAATCCTTGCAAGTAACAACAAAGTGGTGATATAGGATAACTGGATCAATGAGAAACCTAAATTGGTTAATAAAGATGGTTTCAAGGTCATTCCAAAAAGTTAAAGTCCATTTGTCATCCCAAGATACGAAGCATAAATGACCTCTACCAAGGAGTAAGGAAATAGGTGGCAATCCATGTCCTTGTGTTGAATCTGTGTTTAGATCAAGATGTATTTGAATGCTTGAATATGCTCTTCAATTATTTGAATCTAGTTTGGTACATATTTTAGATAGAATTTATCAGGATTATTTTTCAAGTCATGGGTAGGCCTTGGAATGTTCATCACCAAGCCAAGAAGGTTTAGTATCATCCATTAGCAGGTTCTAAGGGGAAAAAAACAAGTTGATATATGGAGTTAAAGTTATAGGTGAGCTATTAGCTAAGTGAATTTGTTATGTTTTTTTTTTCCTTTATTTACCCTTGGTCTTCTATGTTCAATGAGTTATAACAACTCAAAATTATCCCATAAATACTTTGATCTCATGGGTATCTATATGCTTTCCTATTTATATTTCAGACTATCTGAGCATGGGCAATGCTTCTAAGTGATCAAGTTTATAATTTTCCATTAAAATTTTAGTTTTATGTTTATTGGCAGCCATCTTCTATCAATAATTTTGTTGATGTGAGTTTTGGCACACACCAATGTTCTAGTCTCATCTCATGACTCACCTCTCTTGAAAGGAGATTCATGGGAATCTCCCCAAGGTTTATATCTACCTAGTCTAGGTGCACTGCTATTCATTTAGTGGCTCATTATGACCATTCCATTTCAAGGGGCCTATGCTAGCACACCTACTCCAAACTTTGTTTCAATAGGTTTTGGTTACTTGAACAATGTAAAATTTAATATGAGTTTATTATTTTGTTTGATTAGTTTTTGTGTAGGTGTGAAAATAGATAAATAAGCATTTGATTTGATTTTGCCTGATTGTTATCGACATGTATAAAGTTTCATTTAGTGTTCCTAAGACTATTTTTGTCATTAATTCATTCCATTTTAGTAACATTCAATATTAAAACATTATATTGGAGAAAAAATAAATGATAAGTATATTCATTTAGGCATACATTACTTTCAAACCCTAGATTAACAAATAATTAAAAAGATCAAAAGAGAATGGAAGGTAAAGAAAATAAAATATTACAATAACAATGATAAATATGGTATCGTGATCACAATAACTCCATAAATCATCCAATGAACCAACTAACACATGCATAATCAATTTCAAATCCAATGCGAGCTTCTTATATACACCCTAAATTGGTCAAGTAACCACACATATCATGTCTTTTCACAGGAGACTCTGACTGGAGAATATGAGTTTTATTCACATTTATCCATGTCTTTTGTTTTATTCATCTTGGTCTTATTTCATGCTTGAGTCACCTTTTCTCTTATTCCCAATCATCTTGATCCCTTTAAACAATCATTCCATTTCAAATAAGTCAAAATTCCCATGCTTATTCTATCCCCCTGAGTCCCTAGCCTATAGGATAGGAACATTGGGATTTGACTATAGTGTTATACCCTAGGGTGTCCCATTTCCAACACTCCTATCCAAAGTCATTTTGAGCTCTAACAGTTAGTTTCCCTCACTTAATAAGTCCCAGCCCTTTCCTTAGCTTCATCCTTAAGTTTTCCAATGTTATCCAAATGTGAATAAAATCTCCTAAATTCAAAATAAAAAGTATCCTATATAAAGGACTACACAAGGAATTTTATATCTAACACTTACTATTTTTCACATTAGATAATAAAAATCTATCAATAATAGTATAGCTCAGCATTTTGTATCAAACATAGACTTCCATGTTTGATCAAGTAAGGGCCTTAGTGAAAGTCATTCTTGTATCTACCATATGCATTGATTATGCACATTACCTAAGGGAGAACTATATTTTATCTGAGACCCTAGCTTGAAGGTTAATGTAGACAATGATCAAGATAACAAGGGTTCTAGATCATGTGATCATTCTTCTCCTAACTCAAATTTCCCCCTTTTTATTTTAATGTATTTGTTTCTTCATGTGTGCAGATAGACTCAAGGTTTGAAGATTGAATTATCTCTACAAGGAGATCCATCAATAGTCAAGATCTAAAATTTCATAAGAACAACAATATAGTTATAACAAATAAAACCTAAAAAGCTCAGACCTCTATGACTAGTTTAGATAATAGTGGAAAAAATAGGACTATAACACTAGGCACCAAGGTATCCTATTTTTGGTTCTCTTGTACTTTCATCAAACAAAATATAGGTCCTGATTTGTAATAGTATCCTAGTCCTACACCATAATTTCTAGCTCTTGAATCATCCATTTTAGTCCATTTTTAGATAAGTTTTTTTTTTTTTTTTCCTCATGTGGATTATTTAATAAAAATCTATATTTTTCCATATTAAACTAGATTTTCTCCATTATTCCATCCCACTTATTATTTAAGAACTAAACACTAGTTTCATAAATATAATAAAACATTTGGTTAACCTGATTACTTCAAACAAATCTAAAACTCCATGTACCCTTAAGGTTTTCCTTCATATTTTGTGCAAAAATTCAATTTTAAATTTCTGAATTTTTAATAAATTTTTGTGTATTAATTCTATTCAAATATTATTCTAGAATTTAAGTTATTGTAATAATTTTTAAAAATTCTAAAACCCTAACCCAAAATCCTAGATTTCCAAACTAGCTCCTCCAACCCTAAGCTTCCCTCATAATTTTAGAAAAATATTTTGGAGATTTTGCAAATTGTTTGGAGTGTCAAAAAATATTTTCAAAATCTCAATATTAGTAGTTATTTTATGCAAAAATTCAATTTCAAATTTTTGATTTTTTTTTTATAAATTTTTGTGCATTTATCCTATTCAAAACTATTTTTACAATTTAAATTATTGTAATATTTTTCAAAAATTTTAAAACCCTAGCCCAAAACCCTAGATTTCCAAACTAGGTCCTCCAACCCTAAGCCTCCCTCCCTTACAATTTTTAGAACAATATTTTATAATTATTGTAAATTGTTTGGAGTGTTAAAAATATTTTCAAAATATCTATGTTAATAGTTATTTTTGCATTTATTTGCTTAATATTACTTTTCAATATTTTATTTGGTGAAAGAAATAAAATGGACACTAAGGCACTTCTTTCCTCTCATCCCATAGATCAATTTCTAAAATTTTCTCATAGTTATGACAATGAATGGACAAATTTGCAAAATTGCACATTAGTTAAAACTATAGAAAATGATTTCATTTACAATGAAGATAATTACTATTATTGTAATGAGGAATATGATGATATACGTGATAGTGATAGTGAAGTAAAAGTAGATGCATCTTCTTCTCTCAAACGTATCTCTTTTATTCCCTTTTCAAAATAAAAATAATTTTGATAAATGGGAAAGATACTTCTCACCTCATTCTCCTATGCACAATAAACCAAATGAACAAATTAGTCATGCACTTCTAGGTGAACCTATAATTAGTGATAATTTGCTTCCATGTGAACCTTCTCTCTCTCTCTCTCTCTCTCTCTCTCTCTCTCTCTCTCTCTCTCTCTCTCTCTCTCTCTCTCTCTCTCTCTCTCTCTCTCTCTCTCTCTCTCTCTCTCTCTCTCTCTCTCTCTCTCTCTCTTGCAACTTCAATTTTCAATATAAATGCAATAGAATCAAATTTCCAATGCATAGTTCAATTCATATATCTCATGTTCTTAAATCTACTTTGTCAAAACAAGGTGCATCTTGAGTTGTAAGATATACTCACTAACTAGCTAAAACAAGGTCAATCTTGAATAAATATGTTGATTTAGAGAGAGATATCCCATCTATCATATTATCAACACTACTATATATGAGGTTAATAATATTACCTTCTACTCATCGATGATATCCACATCTCTTACATAGACAACCACATTAGCCCTTTTATAACTATCATCGTATTCATGGACACATAGATAATGATTGTTATGGACTTAGAGATTGCATTACTAGATGTGTTGTTAATGGCATCATAGCATTCACATAGGAGGCACTGATATCTCCTTTATAATGGAACCTTAAACCTCATTCTTCCATGACTGAGTCATCCCAGGACATTCCTCAATAGGAATCATCAGTCACTCATCATGAGAGAAATATGGGTTCTAAGATAGAGCCTCATAGGAGATCTCTTATTCCACCTACTCAAAAGGTTTGAAAACCCATATAGTGATAATAGCCTACATATAGAACTATGATTTGAGGAGTATATAGTGTAGTTCCATATACATATCTAGTAGAATCATAGGCATCATAGTAGAGTACTACTCCAGAGAAATATTCACTATGACCAGATTTTTTGGGTCTTATTTCATGTAACAATCTACTACAGTTAAGATTAACTGAACCCACATCACAAAGTATTGATCTTGAGATATATTCACTATGGTTAGATTTTTAGGGACCTATTTCATGTAGCAACCTACTATGATTGAGATTAAACAAGCCCCATCATAGGTTTTAGCTCCATCTTGATATATTGCTCAATCATGCACATCACAATAGAGTACGTAGGGTATATGATTATAGATATATGAGCCTTATTCACAACATAGTTTCAATTACATGACCAATAAAGTTACATTTTCAAAATCTTCATGCATGGCTATAGTTAGTACATAATAAAAAGTATCAAATATAGAACATATTCCTACATAGCATGAGCAATATGGGCACTTTTTTTAGTTGGACATCAGGGTTTAGATAGTGATACAACATAGAGTGATATGACACATATTTATACCAATGTCAATTCATAGCTTCACTTAGCAGGGCAATGATGGATCCAAAGGTCTAGCTAGCCTTTGTATTCTGGATCCACTCTTGGGGAAGTAATATGCATATCATGTTATCTTACATCCCCATATAATAACAACTAACATTCTTAATTCCAAATAACTATCCATAGCCAAAACCAGCCTATCAAAATCTAGATCTTACCAAATCATATTTTTACCAACATTAAACTAACTCATTTTATCCAAATAATTTACCAATTATGAAACTAATAAATTTTTGCTTGTATATGATTACAAATCAAAATCTAGCATCATACTTATCAACAAAAAATCAAATCACTTATCCCAAGTACCATTTAACCAAATATATGCAAAAAACCTCAATATCAATACCAGATCAACTCCTCCTAAATCAACAAATTAAAATAAATATACCAATCCAAAATCCATAAGATAAAATGCATGAATATAAAATCAAACCAACATCCATATATATAACCAAGTTTTCAAATACCTATGAACTATATCAAATACAATAAATCATGAATGGCCATCATGCCCTCACTCTTAGTCTCACTCTCTCCTCTAATACTAGTCCTATAGTGCACTCTAGCATTTGATGGCCCCACACCTCCTTGAGTTCTTGAATGCCTCTTACGTTGACTCTCTCACTCCAAAAACCAACCATTCTCCTCACATAAGTCTACATATAACCTTTGAGTCTTTGTGTAGTCATCCATGATCCTCATGCTAATAGATCCATAATTAGGTGGAGGCATCCTATGCCTATCTAGCTCATCTCTTTCTCTCTCACTACATTAACATATGCAGCTATACCAATAGTAGCTCTATCATAAAAAATGAGCATAAACACTAGTTGTAACTATTACACACTCTATTAAACCCTCCTCCACATCATTATTAGGAACATGTCATATAAGCTTTCAAAGTGTCAACTCAATGATGGTATCCCAATACTCATCATCTCCACTCCCTATACTAGCCTGTGATTGACCCTGGGCACCTCCCATTCCACTTGCATACAAAATACAAACTTGCATTAGATATATACTTTCAAGTTGAACTAAAATAAGGATAAAATTATACATAATTCAAATATAATTGCTACTTACCTCTCATCATCTGGATCGACACACGATCTTCATATTCAATAACACCCATTCCATCAATATGATATAATGAATCCCACCAATACCTTTCCCATAATGCGGTATATGCCTCTATGCATCCAACATCATCTACATTGGGAATATTTATATCCACATCCTATGCATCTAAGGGTAATTCTACTAACTCAGCCTCAACAGGCCTCCCATGAGCTCTTTCCCTCGTCTATGCACTCCTCACCCATACCTATGCCTCTGAGGGCACATCTTGTGGTACCCCAAAACTATCTAGTCAAGTGCTTATATTTAAATCACTCATACACTCTAACCCAATGATCATGTAACCAAAAACTAACCCTCATATACCGTGACTACACTCCATCTTTGGGTCACTTAAGGAATCTTCTATAGGGTCTCCATATGATATCTTAAGCCACTAATCTATCTAAAACTTGTCTATAGTGATCCATCCTAGGAGACCTAATATCAAATGAACTCATCCACCACTCCCTATATGACTATATAGGTACCCACCTCTCCCTCAAAAATCCTATCAATCACACAACCACTATATGCTCATAAGCCCAATAATACAATAAGGTACCTACACTCACACCACCACTAAATGCATCCTAAGTAAACTAATAAATATATTTGTATAAGTGGGTAAGCATAGTCCTAACCCATGAGAACACAATGCCATACACCTCTATGATGTGCATGATCCTATGCATCTTATATGTAATTAACACCCCACTTCCATCCATAGAAATGAACAAAGCCAACAACATGGCCAACCACTTCCATAGATATAGAATACTTGATTGCATAATAATAGACAATAATAAATAGATATCACTACCTCTCTAATGTATGCCTAAGGGCACACCAAAAAAATACAAGGATGCATGATCAATAACATCAGCACCCATGTCATCTTGCAATGCCACATGCCATCCACTAATTGGAAAATGTAAAATATGGTATACATCCTCCAAATTAATAGTAATATCCCTTATAAGAAGCCAAAAAAACAAGTGTTTGCATTCCACCACTCACATAAGGTGATAATTAGATATCTATCCCACTACACAATGCCTAAGTCACATGCATGACCCAACCCTGCCCTATCCATCATAGCTCTCTCATTAGCTGACAAAGGTAATAACCTCAAAGTTTCCATCTCCTGGCCTCTATAAATTTCCTTCATCCATACCTCACCCTAAGACACACCAAAAAACAACATATATATCAGTTAACCATGCCAAATCAATATCCAAGCCATATAACAAATAGGTTACAAATCAAAAACTCAAAAAACTAGCCCTAATGGATAACAACACTATAAAAAGTACACTAATTCTAGATAAAAGCATTGAAACCTAGATAATAGTGCTAAACATTGGACATGAGCATTGACTCTTGGATAAGAACATTGGAACTAGGGTAAATCATCCTATACTACTCAAAAAGACCTTAAAACATCAAAAACAAGCTTCCAAACAAGTAAAAATCATGCATTTTAACTACTTACCAAGGCAATCTCCCCACTAGCCTCAACTTGGGTTGCTAACTGCTCAAATTAGGTTGTGTCAAGTGCTCATCTCCTTGGCATATCTCCTAGTCCAAAGTTCCAAATCTCAACCTAGTCAATGTGAAAATGAATCAAGAATCAATCCACTTTTCCTATATCAAACAACTTTTTCATTCAAAACAAAATACCATTCTACACATAACTTTAACTCTATAACTCCATTTTGTAAACCATTTTGTTCCATATATACATAATAATGATACCTTTGACATCACGTGAGCCTCAATTTCTTATTTCCTCATCTTCCTACTATGGAACACACATCTCTATACCTCTTTTATACCTAGACACACAACTTGGTCCTCACCAATCAAAACTTGATCCAATTTCAATAACTCAGTCTAATCAATCAAAAAACTTCTCAATTAATTCAAACTATACCAACCTTGATTCTATCATTACATTACTTGTCATCACTTTTGTCTCAAACTCCTCTATCATGAGATCTCATCCCTATCCCTAAAAGTGGGGTATCATTCTAACTATTCCTATTCCTACACTTACCTAGCATACCCATCCACTCTCATAAGTGGATACACCATGGTTCTTACACTTCTAGTAGTTAGATTATTAGATTCAGCTCAAATCAATTGAATTATATAATGATTCAAACTACATGGGTCACTTAGCATGGTTTTCACACCTCTAATATTTATATTATTATATTTAACTCAGATCCATTAAAATATATAGTAATTTAGATTTCATGGGTTACTCAATTACGTAGGACATTCAAAGGGATATACCTTCACTTTATAGATACACAGACTATTTAGATAGAGTGGTTTATATCATATGGCTCCATAGTGATTTTAGCTTACAGATACATAGAGTAGTCAAATATAGTGGTTCATATCATATGGATTTATAATAAACTCAAATACTAGATTTGGGGGCATGTACATACTACACATCTCACACATACAGTTTCATACAACATGATTTAGTTATAGGACTAGATATAATATTATAGGCATAGTGTAGAGTACATTGTTTTGATCTCTAATTTTGTACATGGGGCATGGCACAATAGGTCATATCACATGTGGTTATACAAATCACTATATATATGCATCACTCATATACTAGATTTGGGGGCATGGCACAGATGTTCATGTTCTTCATCAGCTAGCATTATATAGATTAAAATGATAATACATGCCATTCTCCTCTTACACATTGAACAAAGTTTTATATTACACCCAGCTGCATCGAGGTTGCCACTAGGTTGGATCATATGGTTGTCTACAGTGATTGGTCCATAACATTACCCAGACTACATGACTTTGTGTGGGACAGAGGATAGACATTGGTTTTGGACCTCCAAACATTTCATAGTTCTAGTTCAAATATTCAAAGAGGGTACATGATATATTTTTCTCTTCATTATATGTATATTATATACACACATTCTATATTAGATGAGTTTATGTAAGACAGAGGGCAGACATTAGTTTTGGGCCTCTGAGCATTTCTCATTCTAGTCAGATTCAGAATAGAGAGCAAGCATTGCCCTCATTCTCCATGTTATACAGATTCCATTTCCAGATTTAATATAGGGGGCATCTATTTCAGATATTCTTTCTTTCTCCAAGAACTATTTAACTCTCCATCCACTTCCCTAGCTAGGAAGTGAGTTAGACCCTTTTTCAGTACCTTCATTTCTACACAAGTAGGTTCAGGTATGCATTTTATTTTCTTTCTTTAACTCTAGTACTTCATTTTATTACATCACTAGATTAAAGAGGGAAATGTGTACACCCTAAATTGGTCAAGAAACCACACATATCATGTCTTTTCATAGTCCTTTCATAGGAGACTTTGACTACAGAATATGAACTTTGATCACATTTAGCCATGTCTTTTGTTTTACTCATCTTAGTCTTGTTTCATGCTTGATTCATCTTTTTTCTTATTCTCATTCATCCCAAGCCCTTTAAACAGTCATTCCATCTCATCCATTTCAGACTTTTCATGCATGTTCCATCCCCTTGGGTCCCTAGCATGTAGGATAGGAACAATAGGATTGGACTACGATATTGGACCCTGGGGTGTCCCATTTATAGCACTCATATCGAAAGTCATTGTGATCTCTAACTGTTAATTTCCCTTAATGAGTCCCAACCCCTTCCTTAGATTTGTCCTCAAGTTTTTTAATATTAGCCAAATGTCAATCAAAGCTCCTAAAATTGAAATAAAGAGTCTCATCTATAAAGGACTACACAAGGTATTTTATATCTAGCACTTACTATTTTGGCACATTAGATAATAAAAATTAGTCAATTGTATAGCTTAGAATTATGCATCATACATAAACTTGCATGCTTAATCAAGGAAGGGCCTAGGTGAAATTCATTCTTATATCTATCATGTGCATTGATTATGTACATTCCTTAAGTGATAACTACATTTGATCTAAGACCCTAGATTGAGGATTAATGTAGCTAAAAATTAGGATAAAAGGGGTTTTATATCATGTGATCATTCTTCCCCTAACCTAGTTTTTCCCCCTTTTTCTTTTAATGTATTTGTTGCTTCATGTGTGTAGATAAAATTAGGGTTTGAATATTAAATCATCTCTATAAGGAGCTCTATCAATATTCAAGATCTAAAATTTCATAGGTGGATCAATACATGGATAGTGAACAAAACCCAAAAAGGTCAAACCTTTGTGACTAGTTTAGACAATAGTGGTAGGAACAAGACTATAGTACCAGATACCAAGGTGTCCTATTTTTGGCACTCCTATCCTTTCACCAAATAAAAGATAGGTCCTGATTTATGAAAGTATCCTAGTCATGTATAATAATTTCTAGATCTTGAATCATCCATTTTAGTTCATTTTTAGATAAGTTTATTTCTTTTCTTCATATGAATTATTTAATAAAAATCTATATTTTGCCATATTAAACTAGATTTTCCCACTTACTCTAGCCCCCTTATTATTTAGGAACTAAACACTAGTTTCCCAAAAATAATAAAGCATTTCTAAGGAGAAGAAACAAGGAGAGGGAGTAGTAACAGGAACCATATACACATTCAAATTGAGTGCAAACACTTTCCAAGTCTTCAATTCATCAATATACATCATTTTGATCATCATAATGGATTTCATTACAATCATTCTCCATAAAGTTTTCGAACATAATATTAGTAGATGAGTGGAGGGAGACATTAACACTAAAAATCATGAAAATTGTAGAAATGAAAGAGGGATGGCTCCAAATCTCTTGTGTGGAGAAGAAAAGCCAACCCTTTGAGTGCAAGAATGAGCCAATATATAGCAAAGGAGGATTCCATGGGGGAGATTTTCCATCCAAAATGTTTAGCTATTTCCATAAATGTTCCCAACTACCTCTTTTTCCATTCTCTTCCTCAAAATTTTCCACTTTACTTGTTCATTTCTTGGAAATAGACAAAAACACAAGTTAAAATAGGTTTTTTTGTAAAAAATGAATAATGAAATTGACACTAAAATGTGAACAAGTTTTTACACAAGAAAAATCACATTAAATTGAATACACATTTGTGTTTGGGATAGAAATAGCTTTCTATCAATGTGAATGATTTAAATTTTTGACACTCAAGTGAGAAGTTATCATCAAAAACTGAAAGGTAGGTCAAAAATGGCCCTCGAAAGACCTATTATGCCTCCTAGGTAATAATTTTAATTTTATGTCTAAAACATTTTCCCTCTAGTTATAATCAAGATTTTAAATCTCAAATAGAACTTAGGGGCACTTCATACATGTTCATAGACCTAATCCTTATTCAAATGTCCAATTATAACTAAGGCTCATTGGTGGGAAATTTAAATTACACGTTAGAGGCGGCTTAGACCTAATCAAGGTCTAGACCCCCAATTAAAATTGTGATTTGTTTTGGCATGGTCTCATTCCAATATAAAAAATATATCTGACCGACATTATTGCCTCCCCTCAACTATACCCTAGACCTATGTGAGGTTTGATCCCTGTTATGTCTGCAGTGAACTTTTGAGGCTCTCCAAGACCTAGTTGGGGAAAAAACCCATACTACCACTAAAATAAGCCCCCATCCCAACCTAAGACCTAGATAGGGTTATAAGCACTAACTAAAACTATGAAAACTCCTTGCCAAAACTCCATTAGACTAAATAGACCTAGTCAAAGTAAAAACTCTGACCAACACTAAACTTTCCCTAACAAAACCCTTAATGACCTAATTAGGGTTATAATCCCTAATTAGAACTAAAACCCCCTACAACTCTGAGTAAGACCTAATTATACCCAAAATCCTAGATAATAAATAAAAATGTTTAAGGCATTGGGTCTAGACCTAATTATGATCCGAACTCTAATTATCAAAGGCATTCAACACATAATGCCCCCCAAGACCTATTCGGGCTTTATAGTCCCAATTAGATCTTAGGGACATTATAAATTTTAACTTAGAAAAATTTGCCTCTTAGAAAGATAATTATAACTAGGTAAGACAATAATGACAAGATAGACCAAATCAAATAAATTTGCAAGTTTTTAGCCTATAGAAGAAGGATTTTATAGGTACAATATAAGGGCTCAAAAGTCATTTTGGGGTAAAGTGCCAAAAATGAAACTTGATAAAATGAGAAAATGGACAAGATGGAGTAGGTTATGGAGGCTGAAACAACATGAAAACTAAAATGAACCCATAGGTAAAATGTTATCTCTGAGCAAGTTAGAGAATGCCTATTTTGGAGACCCCATAAGTGGGATAAGTGTCTCAAAAATGCATTTTCACTCATAGATTAAAACATGAAAATTATCTATACAAGTATGGTTGAGAGGATTGGATATGTCTTAGAGGCCTAATATTAATGGAATTCAATGTGACCCCCTAAAGTAGCTATAGGGAATTGAGAGAGCAAGTAGGTAAGAATGGCATGCAAGTAGAAGTATAGTAAAAATATATTTTGGGGCCAAGTTTTATATATGAAACTTCTCTATTCAAAATTAGTTTTCACCATGGTATAGGTTTAGGTGTATTTAAGGTCATGTAAATTTAAATTGCCTCCTAGAGTAGGCTTAGATAACCAGGCTTCAAATGTAAATCAGGAGGTTTAAACTCCATTTTTGTGCTAAATGTAAAATACAAAGTTGACTCGCACAAACATGGTATTTCCAATAGTGATGGTTTCAGGTCCCAATTTATCACACAAAAAAAATGTACCACCAATTAAAATTTATGTGATATTGATAACACCAACAAATTGTGAGCACAAGTAAAAGTAGAGCAAAAGGAAAAATTGAGGTTCCCTAATTATTAAAAGAATTAAGGTGTGTTATGCAAGTAATAACATTTCTGTCAAGGAGTGTATGGTTACATGTTTGGAGTTTTATATTATTCATTTTAAGGGTTTGAAATATATAGTAGATGAATGGGAAGAGGATTCCCTAGAATATGCTTCAAATGTGAACCTAGGCATAGGGGCATGAGTGTCCTCAAGCATAAAGTGAAAATAATAGAAGGATAATAAGTAGCACACATGTTATGAATAGAGATAAAGAATCAATTATATCTATGGAAAATTATAAGGAGATAGAGTGAAAATATAATATCATGATAAAGAGGGTGTTTTAAGACCAAGAAAAGGAGAGAGAACCAACATAAAGAAAGAATCTCTTAAAAATAATTTAGAAGTCAGAGGATAAGTGCTACAAAGTTGTTATAAAAAATGGTAGCATTGATAACTTGGTTTCATGTTATATGGCATAAAATTTAGTTTCAAATAAGATATTTCAACCTAACTCCTATAGAGTGCCATGTCTGAAAAAGGCCAATTAGATATTGGTTAATGAGTAGTTCCTTATGAAATTTTAGATAAGTGCAAAAAAACATGATGTTTTATGTGACATCATGCCAATGGATGGATGTCATGTGATTTTTATAGGACCATAAAAGTTTTATGGGAAGGATACACATGATGGTTGTTTGAATATGTATCACTTGGAGAATATGGTGGGAGGTTTACATTGAGTTCATTGGAAGATAAGGAATAGGGAGAAAGCAACAACAACCAAGTAATTTTGGTTCTAGGAAATCAATTCCTAAGAGAAGTGAGGAAATAGAAGGCATGTTATGGATTCATGTCTAAACATACCAAATTAAAAAACATAAGATAAGAGGAAGAGATTCCATATAAAGTGAAGGAACTATTGAGAAACTTTGTAAAAATAATTTTGAATAATCTAGTAGATGGGTTATGACCCACATGAATAATTAGTCATCACATGGATCTAATTCTAAGATTGATTTTGACAAAAAAAAATAGAATATAGGTTAAAACTTATAGATAATGAATAATTTCAAATGCAATTATATGGGATATTAGATAAAGGGTTGATAATATAAATTCTAAGCCTATGCACAGTTCTTGTAGCATTGGCACTAAAGGAAAGAGGTGAATAAAGAATGGGAACATAATCAAGAGACATAAATAATATCACTGTCATATATAGGTTTTCATTTCCATACATGGATTAATTAATGGATTGTTTAAGAGTGAAATTCTAAAAAAATATAAAACTTGAAGAGTGGATATCACCAAATATACATTTGGGAAGGTGATGAATGGAAGACTACATTCAAAATGCAGGATATTATGATAGGATGGTCATACCATTTTGGATTACTAACACACTAAGGACATTCATGATACTCATTAATGAAGTACTCAATCCTTTTTAGGTAAATTTATTATAGTATATTTATAAGACATTCTAATTTTCAATAGGATAAGGGAAGAACAATAGATGCATCTGAGACAATATTTGTAAGGGTTGTAAGAAGAAATTTTGATTGTAAACATGAATAAATATAGCTTCATGAAGAACAATTTTTAATGCTTGGGACTTTTTATTTCTAAATAATTTTTAAAGATGGATCTAAAGAAGGTGTGTTATATCATTGATTGGCTATCAACTAAGAGAAAAATTGAAGCATGAAAATTTCATGACTTAAAGAGTTTATATAGGAATTTAATTCATGAATTTAGTGAGATGTACACATAAATAACCAAATCAATGTGATGTGATGGGAAAGTGTTTTTTTTTGGATAATATAATCAGAGCATAGCTTCCAAAATTTGAATAACAATGTAACTAAATAGTTAGTGTTGGCATTGCCTAGTTTTAAAAAGGTATTTTAGGTTGACTGTGATGTGAGTGGTGAATAATTTAGAGAATTTTTAATTAAATAAGGTAGGCCTATAGTTTACTTTAGTGATAATTTTATTAATGCAAAGATAAAATATTTAGTTTATAATTTTTATGCCATAGTGCTAGTGCTTGAGAAGTGGAGACAATATGTATTACCTAGGGAGTTTTTGTTATACATAAAACTTAAATCACTACAATTCATCAATATCATGTCCACTAGTTTACTAACATCCATCCAAAAGCATATTTCTTCTTTGAAATACCATTACTCTTGTCCACTCACAATACCCTTTCAAAAGGGGGTAAAATGTATACATCAAAATTTACTCTCCTCATCCTTCACCACTAATATTATTATTAGTCAACCCTAATTTCATCTAATAATTATCTATCATCACTAATTTAATCTAAAATCATCTAATTTATCCTTATATTCATTAGTCTAGCAGCCCCTTTTATTCCATCTCATCCATCAACCTTATATTCCCCCATGTCAATTAATTATATTATTATCCTATAATCACATATCATTCACCTACTAGTTTATCATTTACATTATATTGGAATTTAAATTTCCAATTCTCATGTACCCCCAGTCTTTACCTACTACTAGTCTTTCCTATAAGAATAGTCACTAATCCTCACCTAACACCCTTCTAATCCTCATTTAGCCCTAGCATAAACCTAAAGGCTTATACTCTCTAGAATTTTCTCTCATGCTCCACATTCTCTAGAGTTCTCCATTTCTAGATAATTCCAAGGATTTTTAAATTCCTTATAAATCCCTCATCCTCTCCTATAATTAACCATGCATCATCCATGAAAATTAATTGATTATTATAACATTAAATATATTCCATAAAATTAGTTTATTGTTAAGATATCATAGCCAAAAACATGTTCTCCACATTTTGTGTCTACAACAAAAGTAATCAAACATCCTCATTTTGTCATTGGGGCACATTATTTGTTTTGGAAGAAGCTTAAATTTGAAATATTGAGGTAATATGTTTCTTATTTTGATTATTATTTGTATTTAATCTCTCTTCCTTGCCAAATAATTTAGTTTTAGATGAATTTGGATTGATTTGAGTTATTTATATGCATTTTTAAATCCATTATCTAAAGTGGTGTGATTGTGCAGGTAAGGGCGATGGTAGAAATTCCTAAATGGTAGCGTGGAGGTAGACAAAGAAGATACTAGAATCCAAATGATAGGTGGAACTTGATAAGTGATTTGAACGTGATTTTTTCAAATTATGAGGGTAGCTAGACTTTGGTTAGGAGGACATGTAGGGGTAAGGGTTATGAGGGGAAAGTGCGAGATGTGATTTCATGTGACCCAACATGAAATCACTACAGCCTCCTATGAAATAACTAAGAGGAAGGGAATGATTTTGTGTGGACAAAACATAGATAAGGCACTTTGATTATGCATGTGGGGATGCAAAATCATAGGGTAGAATGGGGAAGAAATTCCACATTTGGGTGTCAAAAAATTATTAGGTGTATTATGTTGAATCATGTTACTTATGGAATTATATGACATGGTTGATTATTGTGAATGAGGGCTCACCTAAAATTAGGTGGTTGAGGCAAAGGAGAAGAATGGATAGAGGCAGACAAGGGCCATATATAGGGGTAAATTTGGTAATGTTTTCATAGCTACCTGGAGAAGAGGAAGAGCAAGTAATCATAGATCGAATTCAAAGGGAAATTAAGGCAAGGGAGGTATATGGAATAGAGTTAGTCCATGAGAGGGATGAATTCCAACAATAAATGGTGGTTTTTTAGGGACACATGACATTTTTATAGGGGTAGATTAAATAGAGAGATATACACATGAACAAATTATTATCATACATGATAATCATACTAATATAGGTGGTATAATGAGATGCAAAAATTTCCATGCTACAAGGCTAGCTTCAAAAGATGTAGTCAGTACAATGGAAAGCACACTTAGAGTAAAGGGATGTATTGGAGGGGTTATATGAACAAGCAGTGCCAACGATACATAGGGTGCTTGTATTTCAAGAAAGCATTTGATCAAAGACTCCAACCTCTTCTTAGTTATCAACATAGTCAATACATGCATTAATGAGTACATCTATAGCATTTTCAAAGCCATGACATATTGTGATTGTGGATAATGCATAATCATTATTGGTACATTATATTAAGTATGATAAATGATGGATGTGATCTTAATGTTGTGCATGGATGTTATTATGATGATTATGTGATAGGTATAGATAGATGCTCATAATATTTATAATGCATAATGTTTGATTGATGGTTATGCCTATGTATGACATGTTTAGTTAAACTCATGTGATGATGACATGGCTTAGATGTATAAAATATTTATATGATTGGTGTAGATAATATGCATGTGAAATTATAATGATATATATTATGTTATATATTTATGAGATAATGATAAATGATATCCATGATTGTGATAAATGATTATTATAATGTCATTTGATGGGCGGTTAAATATTAATGTGCCAATATATTTTGAGTTGTCATGTGGATTGGATTTTATGTATGTTATGATGTTAGGGGATATGATTTTGCACATTAGGTTAGTAGGATTAAGGTAAATTGCTTAGGATTAATTAAAAATTGTTAGTTTGGGATAGGTGAGTGATATTAGATGTTAGATAGAAGAATATAATGGGTAACTTATGATTGAAGATTGTAATTCATACATGATCAGATCAAGCAATTAGACAAGTGATTAGGAGTTGTGTGATGGGATGTAGATGCAATGAGAAGTTTTTCTATTAACAAGCCATTATTGTTGAAATAAGTCTAATCATAGTCTAATCGATCCATTTGACTGTAGCACTAGACAATACGCATCATGATATGTATATGTCCATGATGACATTTTACTAGATTGCATAAGCATAAAATGGGAAAATAGTGAACTCTGTAGAGGGCACCTAAAAGCGTGAATGTGGTTTTTTGGTTTCACTATAACATCCTTGTTCATTGAACCCTTGAAAAAGAGACATGATACAAGACTAATTAAAATACTAATATCAAAAGAAGACAAACATAGATGATTAGAAAATCATATGTAGATAGACATTAAAGTGTAGAAAAAGAGATAAATAAATAAGCATATAGATATATATATATAAGATAAAATACATTAAGAGAAGTCAACTAACAAAGAACACACAAGTATTTGATCTGTTCCTTATCTATTATCATGATGAAATCCTATGGGATGAATGATTAGGTTATGATTAAGTGTGGCAATGATAGGAGCTATGAGGTTGAATTTGATGGATGACTAGATGACATATTGGATAAGGGATTAATAATATTATTTTTTTATCAATGGGGTGATATGAAATGTGATGGATGATGGTAATTAGATAAGGTGCTCTTGATAAAAATTTATTGACACATGTGAGTTAGTTTGATGAGGGTAATGTAACCCTAAGTTTGACCAGGTTAACTTAGATAAGAAGCTAAGACAAGCTTGTAATTTGATGTGTACTAGTTGTAAACTAGCAAGGACTTGATTTGACTGAGCTTGAATAGGAAATTCCTAATCAAGGTTGTTTTGTGACAAGATGAGATATACTCCACTTATTAGTTACAATTATGGAGACATCTCATCCTGAGTCAAATGATTCCACATCTAAGCCAAAAGGTGAAAAAAAGAACTATACTCCACTTCTTATATCCCTGAAATCCCTCTTTCATAAACTTATCATTTCTAATATGATGGTTTATCAACCCATAAGGCATATTTATCCCAATAATCCTAAGCCTTATTGGTATAGATAAAATAAATATTGTCAATATCATAAAACCTCGGGGCATTCTACTAATCGATGCCTAATTTTCCAAAATTTTATCTAAGACCCAATCGACTATGGTGATGTAAAAATTAATAATGAATCAAATGCATCCTCACCTAAGGGTGGTCAACAAGGTGTATGCCAAGATTCATTTTCCAACCACAATCAAGCCCTTCCACCTCCAAGCCAAGGCCAAGACAATAAACCCATATTTTCCAAACCCTTCCTTGACAAAACCATTGTCTACCAACCATCTAATTTCCATATATCATATTTGGTCCCTCATTTCCTAAAGTCCCTTTATCCTAAATCCACCATCACTAAATGAAAAATGAATAAGGTACTTACAAGAAATCATGCAATTCAATAATCCATCTTTGTGGCCATAGTCAAAACATCATCTACCAGAAGCATCATATCCTTAGTAATGTTGACATTAGAATCAATGTGAGAGTCAACATTTGTGTCATCTACATTAGGACCAAGTCCAACACCAACATCTAAATCTAAATTATAATCCACATCAGAGTCATCATCCTTCATAAATATTGTAGATTATACTAATACCTACCTTTTTAAGGATGCCTCTAATTCAAATATCAACCAGTCACCAGGCATGTCTTTTGATCTATGTCTAAATGATGTTGTCATAATGGAATTTATGATACTTCAATATGTTTTATTAGTAGACTCTTAACAAAGTGGATTTCATCTAGATTGGGATGCTTCTCCAATAAGTGAATGTAAAATTATTAGTGATCCTTTCATGAGCATTGAGGAGGTTTTATTTGAAATTGAAACTAGGAACCTCTATAAATATCATTGTGCCCCTTCACCACTTAACAACTTAACCAATCTACCCCATCAACTTCTTACATCTTATATCCTTTCCCCCATCAATAATCACTCTATCACACTTCTTAATGGGAACAAATAGAAACACACCTTGTTGGGTCCCCCTCTGCATAATATTTCATGTGCCAAATCTATGGGAATCCAATACCATATACAAGATGATAATAAAATCAAGCCTAATCAAAAGGTCAACCTTAATCCCACCAAAATTCAAAATTGAAAAATTCCATATATTGACCAAGTCAAAAATTATAATCTTCCCTTAGTGAAAACCTCCTTGAGGCACTAGGGGAACATCAAAGTCAAAATAATAATCATATATCAAGTCAAAGATCAAATTCCTTTGGTGAAGCCCAAATTTAGGCATTAGAGGTAACCAAAATCCAAGTCAAATATAAACGAGTTGAAAATATTTCAAAATTAATATCAATATGGTTGGAAATCCCCCTAATTTTGGATCAAAGAAAAAATAAGTTAGGTCTTGTATCCCTTAACCTCAATTACCATATGACACCAATCAAAATCATCCCCTCCACCATATCCGATGGTGTATGCAACTGTTGAACCCCAATTCTACTCTCCTCCTAGTCAAACCATCCATCATAATCATGTCACTCATCCACATTACATCAAAACCATCCAGTCCCATCCATACCATACATCACCTTCTTAGGAATCACTTTCTCTCATAGGGGTTATTAATACACCTACTTGAGATGTCTGGAGGACACCAAATAAATAATCAATAAAGGTCACAAGGACATCACTGACATGAGCATCTCCATGATGCTCATAATGGCACTTCTCTTCAGAATAGGTATTGGCTAAATATCAAAATTCCATTAGAATTAATGCATCTCACACACCTCTACTAAATCAAGATGGAATCAAACAAGTTAAAAAAGTAAAAAAAAAAATCATTCATCCAATGGTAAAAACCATTTTTTTGGCACCTTGGGCAAGTATCATGATGAAAACATGTCTTTAGCATCATGATAAATAATCCATTGTCCATAGCTATCTTGACACTTGGGGGGGGAAGTCCACTTCATCCCAATAGTCCTATTATGTAATCCCACTTTAACCCCATTTATGTCACATTCCTATCCATCTGTTCATTGTCCCAACCCATTCTTATCCCATCAAATTTGGACAATGGATTCAAAATGCATATAAAAAACTCAAATCAATCCAAATTCATCTAAAACTAAATGATTAGGCAAGGAAGGAAGATTAGATGCAATTAATGATCAAAATGAAAACCATGTTACCTCAATCTTGTAAGATTAATCTTCTTCTAAAATAAACAATGTGCCCTAATGACAAAATGATGATGTTAAATTGCTTTTATTGTAGACTCAAATTGTGGATAACATGTTGTTGGCTATGATATCTTGACAATAGAATAATTTTATGGCATATATTTAGTGTTATAATCCTCAATGCCTTTTCATGGAGGATGCAAGGTTATTTATAAGAGAGGATGATGGATTTCTGAGGAATTTAAAATTCCTTAGAATTCTCTAGAAATGGAAAACTTTAGAGAATGTGAAGGATGAGAAAAACTTCTAGAGAGTAAAATCCTCTAGGTTCATTTTGGGACTAAATTAGGATTATAAGGGGATTAGATGAGATCACTGACTATGCTTATAGGAAAGCTAGTAGTAGGTAGATAGTGGGGATAGGTAAGGATTGGAATTTTAAATTCTAATATAATGTAAATGATAAATTAGTAGGTGAATGATATGTGATTAGAGTATAATAATATAATTAATTAACATGGGGGAGTTATAAGGTTGATGGATGATATGAGATAAAAAAGGATGTTATACTAATGAGTATAAGGACAAATTAGATGAGTTTAGATTAAATTAGTGATGGTAGATGATTATTAGATGAAATTAGTGTCAACTAATAATAATATTAGTAATGAGGGATGAGGCAAGCAATTTTTTATGTATACCAATAGTTAAACTAAATTTAACCCAATATATATGAATTTAGTTTAGTTTCTACAAATTTAATTATTTGTGTTGAAGCACATAAGTGTAAAAACAAATAGATTTGCATATGTGCTGATTATAAGGTGTCCTTTGTTGAATGAGATGCAAGTGGAAGTCATATGATTTGATTATATGAAGTTGGAAGTCATAGGGTTTGATTCTATAAAGGATTTGTAGGCCTAATATGAAGAAGTAACAAATGTGTGGAAGGCATTCATAAAACCATTGAGTGTGGATCAAACACCATGAAAGAAGGATTTTTACTCAAATAAATCAAGTATTTGTACATAGAGGGTCAATACGCAAAATTTATATGAAGGAGAAGCATAATGGAGGCTTAGCATGACATTTTTTCAAATATAAAATTTATGTATAGATGGATGAGAATTATTTTTGGTCGAATATGATTATGTATGTGAAAAAATATGTATAAGAGTGTAGAATTTTCCATTTGGAAAAATGAAGGAGTTAGAATGTAGGATTGTATTAAACACTATCTATTCCAAAGAGAGGGATTATATTAACATACATTTTGTAATTGGATTACTAAGGATGAAAAATGGAAATGAATTGATTTTTATTTTTACGAATATATTTTAAAATATGGTACATTTCATTGCATTTAAAAATACAAGGGATGCCATGAACAATACTGATATGTACCATGCAACATAGTATCAAATAAAGATATAAAGTTTGTAGGTAATTTTTAGAGGACCTTATTGAAGAAGCTGGAGATAAAGCTAATTTTTAGTTCAACATACCATTCAAAACAAATGGGAAAATAGAGGTTACAAGGGGAAGTATTTTTTAAATTTAATAAAATTTTGGTTGGAGACAAATTGAAGCAATGCAATTTATACCTAGTGAAAGAAGAATTTTATTATAACAACTCAACGAGTATAAGCATGAGAATGAAACTTTTATTAATTGTGTATGGAAATAACTCAAGGGGAGTTTCAAAGTTAATATAATTTAAGGGGATGAATGAAAGGATCAAGAATTAAAATAATACATAGATTATAGGTGCACAATACACTAATAAATGCTGGAGAAGTTCTAGTGTATAACAACCAAAAGTATAAGTATCATACATATTTGAAGTGTAGAAGTAATGAATTCAAAGTTGGTGAGTTAGTACTAGAAAATTTTCATAAGAATAAGTTTCCATGCATAAATTATAACAATTTTAAGTTTAAAACACACAAGTTTGTGCAAAGCATTGAAGAAGTTCTTGGAAAATGCATACAAGATTGAGTTTCCTGAGGATATGGATATATTTATTGTGTGTGTCATGTTCATAATTGATTTGAAGTTCATCTAGGTGGTGTTCTACCAAGGTGTTAATTATTATATGTATTTTTTATGTACATAAGATTATTTAAGAGATATTTATCCTCACATGTGTGATAATGGTGAGTTGCAACTTTGGGAATGATCTTCAACCAATACCTATCTCTCACTCACACCTTGATTATATATATAAGGACCCTTTAATACCTTTTGAAAAGGTACATTGGAGCTTAGAGTCATCTACAGATATTAGGGAGATGTAGTATTAAGAGATTCATGTTCTAGTGTGACCATTGTTAGTTGAACACACATGTACACTATATATTCCATTAGTGTAATACAATGTATTCCTTGTTGGTGAATATTTTTTTATGATTTGAGTATTATTGTGTGGATAAATAAATGTTAATTATAGAGTTTTCATGGGCCCTCCTCATTTCTCATATGGTATTAGAACTAGATATGAAATATCCATCTCACAATTGTGTTAGATCCATATTTTTTAGAATTATTTGCATCATTAGTTATAGATTTGAATGGATAAAATAATATATGAAGAGATTTCTATCTTATTCAATTTTTGAGTGTTTTTTGGTGGATCTAAAATTCCATTTAGAGGCATTTTAAATTGTGGATTTATGCATCTTAATTAATCTCAAAATTCTCATACTTCTTCCCAATCCCATAATCAATTTTTGAGCCAATCCATTTTGTGGGTTTTCAAAATTACATAGTGGGTATTTTTTGTTTGTGCCAAAACTGTTATTTTAGGGTCTTTTTGGGTTTTTATAATTTTCAAAAAAATATGTAATCTTTGGGTTTGATATACTATTTTTCCTCAATTCCAATTTAAATATGTGTGTGTGTGTGTGTGTGTGTGTGTGTGTATAATGTGTGTGTATATATATATATATATATATATATATATATATATATATATATATATATATATATATATATATATACATATATATATATATATACATATATATATATATATATACATATATATATATACATACATATATATATATATATATATTTGGAGCTTTTGGTAAATTTTAGCTACTTTTTGAAATTTTAGATTTACAGGACAAACAAAGAGCAACATAGATGGCAATGGATTTTTTACACTTGTTTTGAAAAAAAAATGGATCAAAATTCATACCATTTAATCCCTTTCTTTGAGATATTTCAAAAAATTCTTTGGTTGCATGAATTTGACTTATGGTACTTTTGTGGCATGCATTTGAAGTTGTTATTTTGAGAGATGAAGTACCAAAGAGCTCACACTAGTTACCCACTTGTTAACCGCCACATAAAATCCATCACATGACCACTACACTTAACTGATAGTGGTTAACCACTAATGGTTTATTGTATATATATCCTACATTTTCCATGTGACCCGCTAGGAGGATGTACTAGCCAAGGGATAACCCAATACCATTAGGCCTAGTTTTTGAAGTTATGTACTTATGTAGCTCATAAATTTTGATATGTAAATCCTGGAGGGGTGATTTTTTTTTTTCAAATTAGATTTTTTTTGAGATGTACATAATGTTGTAGTTATTTTTTAATTTTAATAACCCTAAATTCTAAAATTTATAGATTTCTACCTGATTTTTTACTAGACCTTGTATTTAGGACCTTCCAAAGGCCATAATTTTTTATTGATAACTCAAATTTGCATGTTTTTTTAAAGTATATATATATATATATATATATATATATATATATATATATATATATATGTATGTATGTATGTATGTATGTATGTATGTATGTACACACACACACATGTCTGTATGTGTGTGTGTGTGTGTCTGTGTATACACACACATATATATACATACATACATACATATATATATACATATATATATATGTATGTATGTATGTATATATGTATATACATTCATACATACACACACACACACACACACACACACACACACACACACACACACACACACACACACACACACACACACACACATATGTATGTATGTATGTATACACACACACACACACACACACATGCATGTATGTATGTATATGTATGTATATATTCATGATATTTTTAATATTAACACATAATTAGTTTTATGCTGACTTAGATTTGAGGTTTTTTCATCATAACGGCCTATTTTTAAAATGCGAATTATACTACTTAGCATTGAGTATAGGTACCATGTTTTTAGAGGGGATCAATATGCAATGTTTTATACATCTTTTGGGTGGGCTCTTTATATGTAATGTTTACTCACACTAATTTATAAATTATCATAGGGGGTTTGCTATGTTTACCTTTATGCATGTATTCCTTTTTTTGTGCATCTTTTTCAAATTTCAATTGATGAGTACTTTCATGTGGCATATTGAGCACTCTAACTTGAGGATTTTTGTAGTTATGTTTTTGTACACCTACCACATTGACACTTTTAAATATATTGAGTTAAAATATATTCAATTTGAGTTAATTTGTCTTCATTCCCTAGTCAACATTAAAGCGGGGGGGGGGGGGGGGGGGGGGTGTGAAGCACTGTTAATTACTACTAATGCTTGCTCAGTTGTTTGAGTATTATATGTACCTTGTGATTATTCCTAGTAAATGTAGAGTTTGATTTTTTTTTGTGCCAAAGCATTTCCATGCTAATCCTTTTAGGGATTTATAAATATTTATGTATTTTTTTTATGCCAAATTTATAATCAATCTAGCTTGAGGTTCTAAAACTTTCAAAACAGTTTTTGAGCCATCCTTATTTGGTTTTCACCATTCATTTCACTCAAATGGAACATGTATCTATAATCAATCTTGTTCACATAGCCAAATTAGTGGGTGATAATTTTTTTCTTATTCATTATGCTGGAAGCTTCATTATATTTGATAGTCATATACATCAGCATCTTCATTAATATTTTGGTCCTTCATTATACATGGGTACCTCATTAGGCCTAGTTGTCGAGACTGATAATTTAAGCTTAAGAATTATTATCTTTTACCACATCACCTAAACTAATATTCATGGGGGATCTTGGCATGTTTGAATTCCAACTTAGGTGATGCGTTACCAATGTGTGACTTGTTACATGCATTTTTTATGTGCACAACTTTATTTAAATGGTATTTATCCTCACACATGTGATAAGGGTGAATTTTAACTTGGGGAATAATCTTATCCCACCTTTCACTCAACTAATAGAATTCTCTCACTCACCTCTTGATTTTACCAAATAAGGACCACTTGAGTCTTTGTGGAAAACTATATTGGAGCATAGAGTCATCTCCAGAGCTTATGGGTATGTAGTCTTAACAGAGTCATGATTTGGTGCAACCATTGTTGGTTGCACACACATGTACATTATATATTTTGTTAGTGTAATATAATGTGTTATTTGTTGATGAATCTCTTTCTATGATCTGAGCATTTTTATGTGGATGAAATTTCACTATGGAGTTTTCCTAGGCCCTCCTCAATTCCTATAATATCTTATATGTTCAATGTTTCATATTTGTATGAGTTCTATGAATTACACAGTGTTAATGAGGAATCTAAATCAAGTTATTAAATCCATGATTAGAAAGATAAAGTTCCTGATAAGGAGAAAGAAGAAATATAAAACATTTTAGAATCTAAGATTATGAAGATAACATTTGGAAAATAATGAAATAAGTGCTTGGTGAAAAGGAAAAATCATGCAGTAAAGGGATCTACATGGTTGGATCTCATAGAAATTGGTCGTTATGGCCATATAATTTAATATTTTAACTAGAAATGAGTATTAGCTCATGTTTTTAGCTACCTAAGGTGTTTGATATCAAAGCATCCTTGGATATAGTGTAATTTTGCATCACCAAAGATATCTATTTGTTTTGTGGAATAAGGTTCCAGCTTAGTGTACATTGGGTGAATATGCATAGCTATTTGGGTTGAAGGACCGCATATGGGTATATGTGTGTAGGTGATATTTTGGTATTAAGGAAAAGTATGCACAAAAGTTTTGAGTATATGGTTTTCTATCACATAGGAATTATTTATAGGACAAGTGCCTAGGTGTTTTGAACAAGTAATAATAACTTGTAAAGATGCATGAGGGAGTTAGTCACTTACAAAGGGTGCATGTAGATTTGAATGTGTGTGGATGATTTTATACACAAAGGCATGGATGATCAAGATTTGTGCACATAATACACATATGAAATGATGAAGTTAGGAAGTTTTAAAATAAATATTTGGCACACAAGGATTAAGGAAGGCTAACACACATATGTGCCATTTATTATGAAGGCTAGAATATGACCATTGAATTTGATAATATTGGAGATGTACTAAATGATACATGTTTTTTCATCCAAGCTAAATGAATGAGATACGACCATTTTTGGGATGCATGACATCACACATGAGCTTGCATGGACCTGATGTGTCATATATCACTTATAAAAACATATATAAAGGCATGTTTAGCAAGGAAAAATTATGGGATAATTTTAAGAATATTGAAGAGAAAGGAGGCTCATCTTCTTCATCTAGCATTTTCATAGGGAAGTGAGAAACACATATATGAATAGAATCCATTGTATATATAACTAGGAAAAATTTACATTTGGGAGTTTGTAATAGTGCACCACTTATAGCTTGAATGATATAAAAGTTTTGTAATCTTGTGTTTGTATTTAATAAAGAAAATTTGAGTTTCAAACCTTGTGTGGTGTGTTCATATTTATTATGGGCTAAGGTTTCCTTTTATTAGGAACCTTGGTACTACAATTACACAAAGGTGTCACAAAAATCATTAAAAGAAAACATATATACTAACGATAGAGTATAGAACTAATCCAAGGCATAGTCCTTTAGATTTATAGGAAATAACTTGGTCATTAAGAAATCATCATGTGAAAAAATAAAGCATGAAAATAATAATAATTGAAGGTGATGTGCTGAAACACCCTTTTGATTATATACTTCAAATTTAGACACTATAAATCTAGTAGGCAAGGGGTAGACTAAAACCTCATGAGACAATGTGTTGTGTAATATATCATCAGAATAAACCACATGGCTAGTTATTTAAGATTTTTGGGAAAATTGTTTGATTTGTAACTGCACAAATTAATGAGTTTTTTGAATCAACACATCCTAAGATGTAGTAACATGTGTAGAAATGAATGCTTTAGGATTATGACCAAGAAAAATACCATTAGATATAGCATTAGGAGTAGGTTGAGATGGTGAAATAATAGTAAGAGGCACTAAAGAAGAATTAGGAATAAGGATATTACCCTGAAGATGAACAATAAGTGGAGGAATACAAGTATTAGTAGGAGCACTAGGAGAAATAGACTTACCCCCTGATGTAAAAGAAGATTCTCTATTAAGTAGGTTAGAAACATTCAAAGGATCATTGGAACACATTCATTATTAAATGTGTATTCCTTATTATTTTTTATCTTATTGTGTTCCTAAATAAAAACATAAATCATAACATCAATTTATTGAAAAAATATTTAAGAATAAAATTTAAAATCAATTTGAGTTATAGTATCAAAGTTTGTTAAATAATCATCATTATAAGCATTGAAAATATTATCACAAATATTATAATGTTTAACAAATGTATTTCCATCAATCAAATCATGTGCTTCATTATCAAGAATATAATAAGGAAGAATATCATCAATGTTAACCAGTTTTTTTTCAAGCTAACATAAGTACTATGTAAAGGAAGCTTAATTAAATCATTAGTAGCACCACTCAGTTTAAATTTATTAATTGGAATATAAGATGTAGGCATAGATAATATAGAAATCATACAAAGTGTTAAGATTAATAATAAAGCAATGAGGAACACACCAAAATATAAAATTATATTTGAAAGGTGGAAAATAAGATCTTAAGAAGTGAAGGATCAAAAAAATTGAAACGCTGACTAGTCATTAAATAGATTCACCTAAACCTAAGTGTTAGATTTGAGATGTTAATGGGAATAAGAACATAGATTCAAAGGTAAATTGATGAGCACAACCAAGATTTGAAAAATTAAACCTAAAAGGTGAAATCAAACCTTAGAGGTAGTAATCTAACCCTAAATGGTTGATAGGTTTGAAGAATGAGAGGAGTTCACAAAAATGTTTTATAGAATAATGACACAAAGGGAAAATGACACTATATGATAGTAAAAATTAGTGTACATACAAGGGTATATAAAATAATACAGTAAACTACAATATTCATAACCTCTGATGCACTGAAAAAGGAAATGAAAGGCAATTGAATTATGAACATGAAATGATATCGAAAGGAGAGAGATAAGTGACTAAAATGGACATACATGTTATGCATTTGAATTTTGAAATTAGAAACATGATTCTAACATTTTTGTACTAAAACCATGGAATTTGAATTCAATCTATAAATTAAACAAAAATCATGGGACCCATGAATATGGTCAACTATAATTATCCAACTAAAGGTGTCACTTTTTACATGAATGTGGTTCACCACTAGAAATTCTAACTTTATGGATTTGAAACTTTTGGAGATGCTTACGTAGGGGTAAATGACTTGGAATCCGGTTTCACTTTATTATCCTTTAAATATGTTTAGATTAAGGTAAACTTAATTTTGATTGGTGTAGAATCCAACCTGGACACATTATGAGGTTTGGGTCTCCTCATGGCAAACATAAGATAGAAAAAGATACAACAAACCAGGAATACAAAAAGGACCTTACCAAAAATAGGCCAACCAAGAAGAGGGTAAAAAAGACTAGCCAAAAAATGAACAATAGTGAAAAGTGCAACTACCGCATTTGCATGGTGGGACAACTAGCCAGTTTCAGATAAAGTTGAAACTAGATAGAGGAAAGAACAACCACCACATTTGACTGGTGTGACAACTAGTTAGTTTTAGATGGACCAAAAACTAGCCTGGACTAATGGAGCTAGAAGCCCAAGTCTTAAAAAGAACCTTCAAGGTCTCCAGGGGACCAACAAACTAATTTTGGTTGGATTAAGAACACGCCTAGACACATATGGATGTATCTCCAGAATACCATCGAGGTCCCTAAAGGAACAAAACCCAACATAACCACCAAAGAAACTATATAATTAAAAATGTCATAGGAATCCCCAACAGGGCCATGCAGATTCTAATTGGGTTAGAAACTAGTGGAATGATTCTTGGGCATAAGGGGCTTGAATCCCCCCAAAATCTTTTGAAATAGAGCCAACCATTACCATAATGACCAAAGGGACTCAATTTATCTAGGAACTGAATCCAACAATCACAAATTTACAAGGATTCAAACAAAGAGAGTGAAACCCTATAAGGCCCCCAATGGGTCCCAAAACCAATAAAACAAAGCTAAGCTTAGGGAAAAGGAACCAAACTAATTATGAGGGTATGAAATGGGCCCTTATAATCATCTCTAAAGAATGGCTCTGAAAAACATGGCAAATCCTTTCCAACCAATAGAACAATGGCTAATAAGTTGATGGCCAAGCAAAACCATGAATGAGATCTAAACCCTAAAAATAATTAAATGAACTAGGAAGTCTGGATATCTTCACAAAATCCCCTGAGCTTAAATAGGTAGAAAACTTACTATAATGGTTTTGACTCTCCCTTCTATTTAGAGGTAAATATTGCAATTTCTACTTCAAAGCCATTGTAGATCCACCATTCAAGATTCTCAGGATCAGAGCAAAAGCATTCAAAAGAGGCCCAAACTGTGATACTTATTCAAGAAGGGGTGACCCCCTTTCCATACCCAACAAGTCTTGATCTTTTGGAATAATCCATAACACAAAAGAGTCTGTCATCCAAAAGAAGTATAGAGCTAAGCTATTTCCAAACCCTAGCCCAAAGTTAGAATCATAACCATTCTCACCCCAATCCGGTAGGAAAAACAACTCAAAAACATCAAATCTAGCACTAACATGAGCTATTTATTAGTTGTAACTTAAAACCTTCAAGCCTCTCATGAACATAGAACTATTCCAATGGAATCCTAGAAAGGTTAAAATGGGGCTGAAATCTCAATAGAGAGTAACCCTTGAAAATAACAAAGTAACAACTATTCTCTTACCAAAATGAGTTTCCAACGTGTCCCACTCAAAGTCTTGTCAGGATCTTGCTCCTCAATTAGAGCACATATGATTACCTCTTGTATTAGCAACTAAACACAGAATTTAACCAGAATCAATAAGTAACTAGAAATATGAAACACCACAGGATATGAGAGACAATACACAAATGTATTAATAATCACTCAGAAGAAAATACAATAAAGAAGATGCCACTTCTTCTTCCACCTCAAAGGCTTGCCACACCTCAAGGACTTCTTCCCTCTTTCTCACGATCACAACAATCAACTCCAATACAGAATTGATGTTCACCTCCACCAGTCAGTAACACGCTGCCAGTACACCAAGCACACAGCCTTACTCCAAGTAGATCTCCTACTCTCTACTATCACCTGTAAATCACCAGACCTTACTCACCATTGTAGATCTCCAAACGTGGCCCTGCACACCTACTGACCAAGATCATACATACACGAAGAACCCTTCTGATTCTCCAAACCAGCACCCACACTTGGTACTATGGCACTAGGAGGAACACACCATTGCTCTCTTCTCTTAGAAAGAGCTTATTTAGATCTCTTACTCTCTAGCACTAGTTTACAATACAGCCCATGAGTCTATTATATAGATCTCATGCTTACAATAATTAGACTATCTTAATTACAATAATTAGACACACAACTCCAAGACTATAATTAGCCTTTAACATGCAAACTAACAGTCCAAAAATAAACTCTCCAGAATCCGCATGCAAACTGCATATTCACACATAGGTTGTCGACGTCGGCTCCTTCTGACCAATGTCGGCCAACTTGTAATTGATGTCGGTTGCTTCTGCATTGCTATCTGACCGACGTCAGTTGATCAGACTGATGTCGGTTGCCCTGCAACTCTCTGTAACCCCCGTAACTCCTATTTGCATCTTGATGAAGCTTTTAGCTCCACAACTTAACAATCTCCCACTTAGAGATATACAGCTGCACCTGTACCTGTATCTGTACACCGTCTAATTTATTCCCTAGCTTGTATCCCTCTTCAAGATCAAATCCTGAAGACCAACCACCACACAACCTGTGATGCTACACCTGGCATCCATGTAACTTGCCACATCCAAACCTACAAACCCATGTAGTGAAGACCTTGACCCTGCATAACATGAATCCCTGCTGCTGATCCCTCTCAGATACCTAAGAATCCACCTTCCCCGAATTGGCTCCAAACTCTCTGACAACTCCCACTGCTTGGGAAAACTCAGGTCTACACTCAACCTCAAGTGATTTCAAACCCTATTCTAAGCTCAGCTTGAACTATCTAGCCCTTGGTGTGCTTTCCAATTTTGCATCCTGCATCTTGAACCTCGCCAACACCTTCTTCACATTAGCTCCCACTGGAGACAAAATCTCCATGTCTCTTATGCCAAAGAATTTTGTTGCTCCCAAATTCTCCATGACATACCTCTGAACTAACCTTACCCTTAGCTCAGCAAATCCCTCTATGTACGAACCTACTCCAAGCATACCATCCACATACAGTAAGAGGATAATGTCGCGACTCATCATCCACCTGGTAAAGACAAACACAATAGTTACACTGACATTGACTAAAGCCCTGCTTTGTCATTCACCTGTCAAAACCTGTACCACTGTCCTACAGCTTCCTCAAGACCATATACCTTGGCCTTCCGTCTCACGTATCCATCCACTCTCTTCTTTAACTTGGGAATCCATTCATCTTTTAGTGCTTTCTTCCTACTAACAACTCCACCAACAAACTCCTATTTGGTTTTTCTCCAAGTACTCACACTCCTCATCCATGCCAAGCTCCCACTATTTTTGGATTTTACCTGTATTGCCTCTTCACATCTTCCTGGTTCTCAACCATCAGTAAGCAACTAGTAAGAAGGTGAACAACGAATATGAGGTTCACTTACCCTTTTAGTCCTCGATATGAGCATTTGAGACCTTTTTGATAGCTTGTTGTCTGCCCACCATCCATTCAAGTGACCAATCTCGGCCATCTCCCAATCTGCACCCGACCGACGTCAATTTCCTGTGACTAACCCTATCTACTGACGTCAGTTCCCTAACTGATGTCGGTATACCTACTCTCGACATTGGTTTCTACATGACCGACGTTGGTTCCTTCTGCCCGACACCACTGACTCTGTTGATCTGCACATGATTGATGTTGGTCCCTGTCTATTCAACATCAATTTCTCTTGACCAATGCCGGTACCTATGTTTGCCTATGAGTGATGAATTTTTACCCGTGAGCTCCTTTTGGGTCAAAACCCTATTCAAATCAACACAACCTTGCTCAGAATAATTCAGTCCCCTCAGCTGATCTCTATCTGTCATCTCCTCCATGAACACCAAGGCCTTCCAGTTCTTAAGTTTATCAAAGATATCTGTCTTCTGCTTAAGAACATGCATTCTCCTCCTACATATGTGACCAAGCCTACAAAGCCACATCTCTGCAACAGAAGGTGAATCAGTAATATATGTAGATAGATAAAGAATACCTACTTTCTTACCACCATCTAATTCAAGTACATCCACTGTGAGAGTTACTGTGCATCTCCCATCACCCAATTTTCTTGAAGAAATTAGACTCATCTCCAAGATTAGAACCTGCATGACCTTCTTCAACACCTGTGTGTTACCCGTCTACAATTTCAGCTTCACTTCCCTTTCGTCAATAATCTGACAAGGCTCACCAACCCCTAAATAAATCTCTCCAAAGTCTCCAAAGACATACCTATGAAAAGATGCTCTATTTTAGGCTGCATGGAAAGAGGCAAAAGAATCTGTAAACCAAGATTCTACTTTATTCAGAGCAACCTGTGCAACATCCCCTGCAACATCTGCTTCTACACGCTGATCTTCTACCGACCAACAATCTTCTTTTACCTGCTCTTTCTTTCCATCAATCGGACCATTCGTGCTATTCAGTTTCTCCATTCTTAGCTTACTTTCTTCTGCCATTGCTATACTCCCACTCAATCAGAAACCCCTGTGAGTACCCTGTAATCAACAAACACTAACTAGATCTGAAACCACCTGTTAGTAACCCAACCAAAAGCTCTGATACCAACTGTCAAGTTGGTACCAACCTGGTCAACCTGGCTCTGATACCAACTGTTAGGATCTTGCTCCCCAATTAGAGCACATATGATTACCTCTTGTATTAGCAACTAAACACGAAATTTAACCATAATCAATAAGTAACTAAAAATATGAAACAACACAGGATATGAGAGACAATACACAATTGTATTAATAATCACTTAGAAGAAAATACAATAAAGAAGATGCCACTTCTTCTTCCACCTCAAAGGCTTGCCACACCTCAAGGACTTCTTCCCTCTCTCTCACGGTCACAACAATCAACTCCAATACAGAATTGATGTTCACCTCCACCAGTCAGTAACACGCTGCCAGTACACCAAGCACACAACCATACTCCAAGTAGATCTCCTGCTCTCTGCTATCACCTGCAAATCACCAGACCTTACTCACCATTATAGATCTCCAAATGTGGTCCTGCACACCTGCTGACCAAGATCATACAGACACGAAGAACCCTTCTGATTCTCCAAACCAGCACCCACACTTGGTACTGTGGCACTAGGAGGAACACACGATTTCTCTCTTCTCTTAGAAGGAGCTTATTTAGCTCTCTTACTCTCTAGCACTAGTTTACAATACAGCCCATGAGTCTATTATATAGATCTCATGCTTATAATAATTAGACTATCTTAATTACAATAATTAGACACACAAATCCAAGACTATAATTAGCCTTTAACATGTAAACTAACAGTCAAAAAATAAACTCTCCAGAATCTGCATGCAAACTGCATATTCACACATAGGTTGTCGACGTCGGCTCCTTCTAACTGATGTCGGCCAACTTGTAAACGATGTCGATTGCTTTTGCACTGCTATCTGACTAACATCAGTGGATCAGACTGATGTCGGTTGCCCTGTAACTCGTTCTTCAACTCTCTGCAACCTCTGCAACCCCCATGACTCCTCATATTTGCATCTTGACGAAGCTTTTAGCTCCACAACTTAACAATCTCCCACTTAGAGATATACAGCTGCACCTGTACCTGTATCTATACACCATCTAATTTATTCCCTGGCTTGTATCCTTCTTCAAGATCAAATCTTGAAGACCAACCACCACACAACCTGTGATGCTACACTTGTCATCCAAGTAACCTGCCACATCTGAACCTACAAACCCATGTAGTGAAGACCTTGACCCTACATAACATGAATCCCTACTGTTGATCCCTCTCAGATACCTGAGAATCCACCTTCCCCGAATTGGCTCCAAACTCTCTGACAACTCCCACTGCTTGGGAAAACTCAAGTCTACACTCAACCTCTTGTGATTTCAAACCCTTTTCTAAGCTCAGCTTAAACTATCCAGCCCTTGGTGTGCTTTCCAATTTTGCATCCTGCATCTTGAACCTCACCAACACCTTCTTCACATCAGCTCCCACTGGAGACAAAATCTCCATGTCTCTTATGCCAAAGAATTTTGCTACTCCCAAATTCTCCATGGCATACCTCTGAACTAACCTTACCCTTAGCTCAGCAAATCCCTGTATGTACGAACCTGCTCCAAGCATACCATCCACATACAGTAACAGGATAATGTCACGACTCATCATCCACCTGGTAAAGACAAACACAATAGTTACACTGACATTGACTAAAGCCCTGATTTGTCATCCACCTGTCAAAACCTATACCACTGTCCTATAGCTTCCTCAAGACCATATACCTTGGCATTCTATCTCACGTATCCATCCACTCTCTTCTTTAACTTGGGAATCCATTCGTCTTTCAGTGCTTTCTTCCAGCTGACAACTCCACCAACAAACTCCTATTTGGTTCTTCTCCAAGGACTCACACTCCTCATCCATGCCAAGCTCCCACTATTTCTGGATTCTACTTGTATTGCCTCTTCACATCTTCCTGGTTCTCAACCATCAGTAAGCAACTAGTAAGAAGGTGAACAATGAATATGAGGTTCACTTACTCTTTCAGTCCTCAATATGAGTGTTTGAGACCTTTTTGATAGCTTGATGTCCACCCACCATCCATTCCAGTGACCGATCTCGGCCATCTCCCAATCTGCACCCGATCGATGTCAGTTTCCTGTGACTGACCCTGTCTACCGACGTCGATTCCCTGACCGATGTTGGTATACCTACTGCCGACGTTGGTTTCTACATGACCGACGTTGGTTCCTTCTACCCGACACCACTGACTCTGTTGATCTGCACATGATTGATGTCTGTCCCTATCTATTTGACATCAGTTTCTCCTGACCGATGTCGATACCTGTGTTTGCCTGTAAGTGATGACTTTTTACCCGTGAGCTCCTTTTGGGTCAAAACCCTATTCGAATCAACACAACCTTGCTCAGAATAATTTAGTCCCCTCAGTTGATCTCTATCTGTCGTGTCCTCCATGAACACCAAGGCCTTCCAGTTCTTAAGTTTATCAAAGATATTTGTCTTCTGCTTAAGAACATGCATTCTCCTCCTACATATGTGACCAAGCCTAAAAAGCCACATCTCTGCAACAGAAGGTGAATCAGTAATATATGTAGATAGATAAAGAATACCTACTTTCTTACCACCATCTAATTCAAGTACATCCACTGTGAGAGTTACTGTGCATCTCCCATCACCCAATTTTCCTGAAGAAATTAGACTCATCTCCAAGATTAGAACCTGCATGACCTTCTTCAACACCTGTGTGTTACCCGTCTACAATTTCAGCTTCACTTCCCTTTCGTCAATAATCTGACAAGGCTCACCAACCCCTAAATAAATCTCTCCAAAGTCTCCAAAGACATACCTATGAAAAGATGCTCTATTTCAGGCTGCATGGAAAGAGGCAAAAGAATCTGTAAACCAAGATTCTACTTTATTCAGAGCAACCTGTGCAACATCCCCTGCAACATCTGCTTTTACACGCTGATCTTCTACCGACCAACAATCTTCTTTTACCTGCTCTTTCTTTCCATCAATCGAACCATTCATGCTATTCAGTTTCTCCATTCGTAGCTTACTTTCTTCTGCCATTGCAATACTCCCACTCAATTAGAAACCCCTATGAGTACCCTGTAATCAACAAACACTAACCAGATCTAAAACCACCTGTTAATAACCCAACCAAAAGCTCTGATACCAACTGTCAAGTTGGTACCAACCTGGTCAACCTGCTCAACCTGGCTCTGATACCAACTGTTAGGATCTTGCTCTTCAATTAGAGCACATATGATTACCTCTTGTATTATCAACTAAACACGGAATTTAACCAGAATCAATAAGTAACTAGAAATATGAAACAACACAGGATATGAGAGACAATACACAATTGTATTAATAATCACTCAGAAGAAAATACAATAAAGAAGATGCCACTTCTTCTTCCACCTCAAAGGCTTGCCACACCTCAAGGACTTCTTCCCTTTCTCTCACGGTCACAACAATCAACTCCAATACAGAATTGATGTTCACCTCCACCAGTCAATAACACGCTGCCATTACACCAAGCACACAACCATACTCCAAGTAGATCTCCTGCTCTCTGCTGTCACCTGCAAATCACCAGACCTTACTCACCATTATAGATCTCCAAATGTGGTCCTGCACACCTGCTGACCAAGATCATACATACACGAAGAACCCTTCTGATTCTCCAAACCAGCACCCACACTTGGTACTATGGCACTAGGAGGAACACACGATTGCTCTCTTCTCTTAGAAGGAGCTTATTTAACTCTCTTACTCTCTAGCACTAGTTTACAATACAGCCCATGAGTCTATTATATAGATCTCATGCTTACAATAATTAGACTATCTTAATTACAATAATTAGACATGCAACTCCAAGACTATAATTAGCCTTTAACATGCAAACTAACAGTCCAAAAATAAACTCTCCAGAATCTGCATGCAAACTGCATGTTCACACATAGGTTGTCGACGTCGGCTCCTTCTGACCTATGTCAGCCGAATTGTAAGCGACGTCGATTGCTTTTGCACTGCTATGTGACCGACGTCGATTGATCAGACCGACGTCGGTTGCCCTGCAACTCATTCTGCAACTCTGCGCAACCTCCGCAACCCCCGTAACTCCTCATGTTTGCATTCTGGTGAAGCTTTTAGCTCCACAACCTAACAAGTCTGACTCAACAGACCAAGAATGACTGCAACATAGTAGACCAATGTTGGCAATTCTTTCCTAACAAAAGGAGATGAAAGTTGTGATGAGGATTTTGAATGTGCTTTCCCTGGGTCATATCATCGTGAAATCTAAAATGGTATGAACCAGTGGTCATTAAGATCCATCTTAGGAAAACAAAGCTTCAAGCTGTAAAAAACAACTTGGAACCCTTCACCATCATAAACTTGGTTTAAGTGCAGAGTTCATTGGTACAAGTCAGCCAAAACAGGTCATATCAAGATTAATTGAAGGCATCCCATAATAAAGAAGATCTGTGAAAATGTCGTTAAACATAGGATCCCCTAGATCCATGCCCACAAATAGGGCCAATTTATAAGAAATAAGTTCAATGTCTCAGAGGAAAATAGGTACGACAGTGCACTCCCCATCCCCCAGTCTGTAAAGAAGAACTGATCTATGCAATTGGTAAAAGAAACCCTCGCATGCAAATTTTCCCTTACCTGATCTATTCAGGTCATCGTCATCTTCCCCATCTTCCTCCTCGCCAAAGACTTGTGCCCACCTGCAAATTTGAAATTCCTATTGATTGTTCTTCTGCTCCTCTACTCCGTCTTTTATTAAAAAATGTGTTATTTCATTTAGGTTGATTAACTTGTAAACATCCACCAGTATAATCCTATAATTTATTGTTTTATACCATTATAATGTCAAATATGTGGGATCTTTTAAAATTAGTTTATCCCCTGATAATAAAATATTGGGTGAGGGAACATCCCACATCATAATCTTATAATTTAATATGTTTATATTATTGGGTGAGGAAACATCCTACATCATAATCTTATAATTTAATATGTTTATATCATTACAATGTTTAATATTAACATTTATTTATTTTAATTCAAGTTATTTTTCAAACTTAAATGGGATATCATTTCATTAATATATTTTATTAATAAAAAATATATTAATTAATATTTATTTTAATTTAAAATAAATTATTATTTTTATCTTAATGATCAATATGATATTTTGAAATGTGATATCAATCCACCACTCATATTTTATTAATAAAAAATATATTTATTTTAAGTTAAATTAATTTTTTTTAAATGACCAAATTTATATTTTTAAGTGTGATATCATTCTGCGACTCATATATATTAAAAAAAAAAAACATATTTCAATAATATTTTTAACTCTGATATCATTTGTAAATACATATTTAAAAATCCGGAAAAAACTATAATATGACTTTTTTGGATAATGTGATTTAGTGCCATGATTGCAGGACTTTTTTCCTTCCCATCTACGTGTGTGGAAGTTCTGAGGTCGTTCAAAAATCTGTCTTCTCTCGTTCCAAATTCATAATCTTATGCTTAACTGCATAATATATGGATAAAAAGTTTATATGTAATAGGTATTTTTTCTTTGGGGAACTAGTAAATCGTAGCAATTATTATTTGATTAATTAGTATAAATGTTGTGGGTTGGGAGTGTAATGTTTAAGAATCAAATCCGTAAGTGTATATTAAGTTTTGTTCCAAATGTTCACGAGATTTAGATGGAATATGGAGGGCCATGGAATGATAGGGTAATAATATGTATTTTTTTATCAATAATGTTTTTTCGTTTTTTATTATTGGTCAAGGGTTTGAATTTGTGATGTTGATATTATATCGGTAAATGTGGTTTGAAGTAAGGGAGACATTTTGTGGTTCAGTTTAGAATTATCATCATTAGTTTGGTGTGCATGTAATGGAGTCTAGTCAATCTACTTTTGTTATCCCACCATAACTTGTCTCTAAGATTTTGAACTTGGGTCTTCTCTTCGTAAGCATTAAGAACTTACCAATCCACCTAATCCTTGGGACTAATAGTGTAAAAATATGTTAATGCCATTTTTACTATTTATAGAAAAAAAATCAGAAAAAATGAATATTAAAATTTTATATATATATATATATATATATATATATATATATATCTTTCTTTTAAGGAGAAAATGACACTGATAATATCAATAAATTTGTGTAAGATCAATAATATTAATAAAATTTGGCCAATGAGATATGGGTGAATTGGTTAAAGTGGCTTGGTTGTGTCTAGTCCTACCTAGGGTCAAATCTCAATAGCATATTAGGTCAGTTATGGTCGATGGAGTTGTTTGTGAGGTTTGTAGTGGCCATGGTGATGTTTGTAGTGCCATTTGTAGCTTTGGTGATGTTTGTAGTGCCATTCGTGGCTGTTGTGATGGTTATAAGGGAGATTTGGACCTCTTGTTTGTGTTTCGGATCAATTCATAGCTCCAATAAAAAAGCATTCCAATTTATAGCTTCGTGTTTTGTAAAAGCGTTTACCAATAATAAATATTAATAAAATATAAAAAATATAATATAAATAAATAATGACATAAATATACACAAAATATTTAATTTGGATTTTTTTATGAGAAAAAACTAGGAAAACATCACTCATTGTATTAATTTAACTGTTCACAATATAGTAAGGCATTTCTTCATAGTTTATTTAATACAAATCCACGTGTATATGTAGACACCTAGTTTTGGTATAACACTATTTTTATAGTGTCTTTATCATGCTTTAGCATTCTATTTCATCTATTTTTGGATTAACGTTACTTTAATATTATATAATTAATAGAATATTCAGATTGCTTAAGATGTACAATTACTAAACAAATTGAAGTGCAATTCTCCAAATTTTGATAACTTGTTATTTATGAAAAATACTAAAAGAAATGAGTACTTTAGATTGTTTCGAGTTTGTGATAGGGCGTAGTGATAAACAATTATTAGGAAAGGGCCTATGAGTACCAGGATATGGAAATAATATGTATGCATGACCCTAAAAATGTACACATTTCTTGGATTCGTATGTAATGTGGCATTATCTATCAGGGTGTAGAACTATCTTTCATCCCTATGTTAATCAATGACAATTATAATTGTTTCACTTATGTCTAATAAGGGTTCATATGAATGCAAATGTCTTCATTCTGATGTGAACATCTTTGTTATCCTTCTATTTACTTCAAACCTTTGTTGTGCACTATAGGACAACAAAAACATTAGGGGTAGTGGGTGAAAGGGAAGGGTTGAACTAACCTTAGCCACCACTTGTGACTAAGTGTTACCTACACATTCAATAATCTAGAAAGGGAAGTCAAACCAAACTTAATTCTTCCACCTAGTTGAGTGTGTGAAATCATGTGAATGGCTTTCAACACTTAAAAACCTATGATTTGACCTTGCAAATGGTATTCAAACTTAGCTGAGGGTTTTCTCATTTGATGGTTTTTAGATTTGGAAGCTTTGGGGTAGTTCCTTTCAATGTGTAAAGTGATTTTGAGTGATATATAAGTGATATATAGTAAAAGGCTTAGGCTTAATATGTTTTTAATCACCGAATCTTTGGGTATTTTCCTTTGAAATGATATGAGAAACATATGAGATGAACCATATGAATAATTTGATTTCAAGAAACTACTTGTCCAAGGGTGTGGGGATAGGTCCAATATAGTTAGATAATTCGATAATGACAAAATTGTATGAGGAGGTGTGGCCCTGTCTAGAAAACAAGAATAGTGATTTGAGATCAGTGGAAAGTCTAAAAATGATGTTAATCTATTTAGGTAGAGACTTCAGAGATTTTGTGTAAATTTAATGAAATTTTGATAAGTTTAGGCCTATATATGAATGGGTGGCTAAGGATGAATGTGAAAAGTACTCATGTATGCATGCATAAGTAAAGTATAGTAATATTTGGTCGAATTACAAATTTTCAAGTGTCTAATACTAAATATAAGTGTTTGCATTTGCCTTCCTTTTATTATAGTAATGAAATTACTAGAGTAAAATGATAGAAAGTGATAGCTTGAGGATAACCATCATGGATGTGCTTTAGTATGTGTAATGTGTTGAACCTTGCTCTATATAAACCTATAATGAAACAAATAGAAAGCAAATTTCTATTATGATATAAAAATATGATAGTGGTTTTGGGACCCTAATGTTGGAAGGAACTCTTTAAAAGTTCCACATTTGGAGATAGGAAATGAGGATATTATTCAAAGCTTGAGAATGTTGAATAATAACTTGTAGGAAGCCCACATCATCCTATTCCGAAAAGAGGATAACTTAATCTAGCACATGAATGAAAATGTGGAGTATTCAATCAAAAAAGGGTAGTTATTGGATTTAGACCTTAGTTAGGGAGGATTCCCTTTGTGCGTGAAGGAACTGACTCTTAAGGTCAATATTTTATATTAGTTAGAAACTCAAAACATGATTCTAGTAATAGATAATCTTAAGAAAAAGAGGACTTCCTATCCCCAAAATATGTGTGTTTTACAAAGGGGAAACACAATCTATCAAGCATACTTTCCTAAATTGCCCCTTTATTGCTAAAGTTTTGGAAAATTTCCTTGAATTGTTCAACCTTCAATTGGTGAGACCCAACTTTGGGATGGATCTAATTATATAATGGAAGTCCCCTTAGAATTGCCAATAGTTGAGTACATATGGCAGCTAACCCTTCTTCATATTTTTTGGGGAATTTGGAAGGAGACAGATGTAAGAATATTTCAAAACAAAAAGAAGAACTAGGTCATTATGGGGATGAGGATATTTGAAGCCATCAAGGATAATTGGCTTACTTTTATAAAAGGGGTATTGTCCACTTAATAGAGCCTATTTGAATATCATTAGGAGTTATAACATCAATGTTCCTAAGGATAAGAAAGCTACTACAAATAAGGTTGATAGGAGCTAATTTAAGTTGACCAAACCTCCTAACAATTAGCATAAATTAAACTTTGATGGGGTGGCCAAAAGAAATACTAGGAAAGTGGGGGGTGGTGAGATCATCATAGAGAACAAGGTAACCTTTGTTGCAATGTATTTGGGCCCTATGGGGACCCATACTAACCATGTTGCTAAATCAAGAGTGACTTTATGGGGAATACAATTGGCTTTAGAGCTAAAGATAAAAAAATATATTATTGAAGGTGACTCAATGAACATCATCAACTACCTCAATGGTAAGGCTATCCCCTACTATATTTTTTTAGATGAGATAAGTGATGCAAATATCCTCATGACTAAATTAATGGAGCTAATTATAAAGCAAATCCATAGGGAAGGAAATAATTGCATGGATTGGATGGACAACATTGGGGTTTTAAGTTAAAATTTCAAGAAGTGGACTAGGTTAGAGGATTTTCCTAAAATAAGTGGACTAGGTTGGAGGATCTTCCTACACCCTTGACTAGTAAGATGCATGAGGAAACTAATCTCACTCCTAGATCTCGTGTAGGGGAGAATAGTCATCAATTTCATTATACAAGGTAATATTAGGATTAATAACATTTATGAGAGCACAATTGATAATAATAGCAATTAGATTCATTATACGAAGTGTGATCTCAAATTTGGGATTGAGGAGGATGGAGGCGTTAATTCAAATCTTGACTTAATCATTCCAATCAAACATGTGAACAAGTGACTCTTATTTATTTTTGGTTTGAGGGATAACTAAGTATGTAGTGGAGAATTTATTAGTATGGTGAAAAAAATTGTATGTGTTATGGGTGGTGAAAAAGATTATAATGAGCTAATATCTTATGTAGAGATCAATGATAATTATTCCATATGGATAATCCTCAAGAGGGGAGGTTTAACCCCATACATGGAGCTAGTTGTGGAGTTCAACTTGAGATTGCCTAAATAATTTTTAATGGCTTATGATGATAGAATTGTCAAAGTTAAATTTATCATTATGTCCATTACAAAGGAAGGAAGAGAAAAGGGTACAAAAATGTCTTACAAAGGGGTCAAAGGCTAAAAGGATAAGAACATAAGGAACAAGCTTATCAATAATTTATTCAAAATAGGGGAAACATTTTGTAAGGTAAAGGAGGGATTTATACATATGAATGCTCATTACCCTTGGCCAGAGGTTGTTTAACCCTAATTTGGATATGAGGTTATTCTTATTTGGGTAAATAGGGTTAAGGATAGATATATTATAGGGCACAAGGGTAAATATCAGATCTACAATAGGTTAATTAATGTGTTAAACTTAGATGTACCATATACCGAATTTAAAATTGAGATATGATATTAATGGAAATTATAGCTATGCTAGATATATATGACATAAAAGAGAGTACTTAATTATTTATTTTACTAATACAGTGCTAGATCTGGTACATGTAAGAATTAGGTGGGAAGACAATTTGAGAATAATCATTAGATTCTAAATCTAGTATCTTTAGCTCTCTAGCCAGTTATGCCAGTTTGGGACAATTACATTGACGCTACTTTTTGGGTTCAATGCAAGTGTCTTATATGAAATATTTACTAGAATAATATGAAATCACCTAGATGCTTTTAGGTTTGGATTTTCCTTTACTCTGGTGTATTTATATCTAGGTCATGGAATTTCACTCTAGTGAAATGGTAAAACATTAACTTTCCATCCTCAATGTGACCTTGGGGAAAAATGGGTTAGTGGGTAGATGGTGTTGAGCTAACTCAAAATGACCTTGATATCAAAGGGCACTTCTTACATAGCTAATACTCTAGAATAGGGCCTTAGACTCATTTAGTTATCCCCTATGTGGTGGCTTGTGTGTGAATCATATAATGTGTAAAGCAATTATAATAGTGACCTAGCTTGTAACTTAGTAAATATGACCTTATGGTTGTTCCTTTATTACTTCAAACCTATAGCTGAGTTGTTCCTTTAATTGATATTAGAATAGGAAATATTTTGGAAACTTGAGTGCTTCTTGAGTATTCTTTTGGTTTGATTGTTAGGTTTCATATGTGGTGAATGAATGAACATTTATATTATATTTATACCAATCCTATTAGGAGATAAATCATACTAAATCACTTAGGCCAACCATTGTAATACATTTCATTTGAAAATTGGATGACTTTAAGGTACTAGACACTTACATCAGGTTAAAATAGTACCATTGACATTACTCTTTGACCTACAAGTTAGAGTCTAGGGAGAAGGAGAATAGGCACAAGATCAAAAATTGTATAGGTGTAAGATAAGTACATTTGAACCTTTTGTGCAAGATGGGATGTCTGTGTTATTGGTTGAATATTTTGTCGATCAACATAATGATAAACAAAATAGGTCTGATCAACCAAAGTAGGAAGATTAGTCATCTAAATGTGTAGTTTTACCACATCAGAAGGGGACTGATCTCTCCTCTCATCAAGGGTAGGTACTCTATAGGTATGTTATATATATAAACAAAAAATAATACTCAAGGGTAGGACAAACCATCCATCTCTCTTTCTTCAGAGATGATGCATACAAATCAAAGGAAAAACTCAATGGAAATAATAGACAACACTCCTCTTCTTTCAAAAGTACTATTCAACAAACCACAAGAATACTCCTGCTAGTAAATGCAAAATGTAACAAAGGATGTAATAACCAACAAATCAAGATGCAACACAAAGTCTCCACCTGAATTGCTCAAGAGTAAGATACAAAGGACAATGAGGGTACAAAGTCATCCCAAAGTCCTTTACACAAAAATGAAAAGAAAGCACACTAAAGGCAATTATGGGGGCACAAAGTCTCTCCACACTAGACTCTTCAAGACACCTTCCTGACTGCTATCACTAATTCTGCTTGTTGAATTAAAGGAACAAAAAATATATTGAAGAAAAAGACATAAGAATAGTTTCATCAATAAAGATATTACATCACAAAATGTGAAAAACCAATTGCTTTCTTATTCCAGTAACAATATATGATCAGCAATCTGAGCTCAAAGTCTCAGTAATGCCCTACAATTTGGGCAGAGTTTCATTGTAAATGTCAAAAAAGAGATCCTTTTAAAATAGAAGAGAGTCCTTTATATAGCCTCTTCAAGAAGGACTTGAGAATAGTCACACATCATGTTGCATTCAAATCTATTAAGAAGGCAGGCTGGAACTTAGGGGCATCTACCCATTTGCTTTTCTCAATGCAAAGAAACAAGTCAAGCTATTAAAAGTTTACATCTTTCAATGTCCACCTGGTGATCCGATCCTTCTTCATCATTCTTCCTTTTCTGGTTATTTGAATCGGGTCTTAGATTCAATTCGATGCTCTGTTCCTTAGTCACTTTTGCTAGTCTTTAGCAATTGATGCATGGCACATTCCATTGCTAAATAGGTGAAGACACGTGGCAACTTTTGCAGGACTTTGAGAAACATTTATTGATAGAGGCTTTGAAACCTATTAGAAATTTAGAATCACAAATGTAGACACCTGTCACTCTCCATGGAGTTACAACAAAAAAGGTGGCAGCTTTTGCTCATCTTTGGAGAGTCACACAGATGCAAACATTTGGCACATTCTGCTTCATTTAGTCACTCATCCCTAGGTCCACCATGGTATTTGCTCAAAATAGTGAAGCTAAGGGAAGAGACTACATATATTGACACTTGGAGGCTTCCGACAAGCTTCAATAGGGACACATGGCAATATCTGCCAATTCACAGAAACAAAGTTCAATGAGGTTCAGCCGTCGACACTTGGCAGCATCCATGGGATTGTGTTGATCTTTTGTCTTGGTCTATTTGTTTACCTTGGTCACTTTTTGCCACGGGAATTCCCTTTGCAAGGGAACTTGTGTCTTTGACTCTTGGGGCACTCCTTGAACTTTGTCGTTTGAACCAACCGTTGAACCAAGTTTTGGTTCAACGGTTCAAACGAAGCCTTGAACCAATTGACGAATTATTTGATTATACCAAAGGATGAATCAAAGCATTGAACCACTTGATTGAACCCACCTTTGAACCATTTGATGTTGAACCAAAGGATGAACCAAACGTTGAACCTACTGCTTGAACCTGCTTTTGAACATTTTTGTTTAAACCAAGGAAAGGGCCAAAATAGTTTCATATGTTGTCCCAAAACTGATAAACATTTTTGGGGACCAATAACTGGCTCCAATTGGGGAACTTCCTTCTATTGTAAAAATAGTTGAAGGGAGTAGAATCCAGAATCTCTAGTGCCTTGAAGTGTGCCATTGGGCTACGGAGTCATGCTACCCAAAAATAAAGGTGACAAAAATGAAAATGAAAAGCACAAAATAGAACTAAAGACTATACAAATATACATATGTACAAATGAACTTATTTGATGCCTCAAGATTTGAGGCACTTCAAATGCCACCCATTGTGAGACAATGATAATGGTGTCCCATCTTGATAAACCAACAAGAAACCATTTTGTCCCTAGAATCAATGACGGGTGAATGGAAATCTCCACTAGGAAACCAATTTTTTGCGTCTTCCTCTTGGCTCTTTCTTCTTCTTGCCCCATGGTAGGATGTGGTCTTCAAACTGAAAACCATAACTCCTTGCTTTCTTGGCAAAGAGTTCCTTTTGTTGAATTAGGAATACAAAAATATGGTCCACCACCATAGCTTGCTATTCTGTTGGTCCAGTCTGACACATGCTTTGACTATTAGCATCAGACCCCTGACAAACCATCAGCTCAGCATCCCCTTTGGTGTGAAGGAGTTTGATCTCTTCATCCTGAGTAGTCTTCAATCTAAGCAATAGAGATCTACATCTAGCATGAGTGGAAGAATTGCTGCCATCAGATTTCATGATCCAAGCATCATCAAAAGCTGATCTTCTATTAGATTTCTCTTCATCAGAGATGGAAGATCCTTCTTGATTTTTACTGTGCCTTACCAACTCTTCTAAACTCTTGTTTGGATCAATTCTTGGATTGTCAGCTATAGGACTTTCATCTATAGAAACATGAACATCATCTTTGGTAAAGAAATAATTACCCCTACTTGAAGACTCAAATAGAATTTGTGCTACAGGGGCTGATGTTTGGGTGACCACATATTTTGCTTCCTTTTTAGGGAGCAATCTCTTCATCACACCTTGGATAAGGATCCTTGCTTCAGACAGGTCCATGCTTAGTTCTCCATCAATGTCTGATTGCTCAAGATTGACTTGCAGGGATTCAAACTCAGTCATTTGAATTTTCGATTCTGTGACATGATCAATCATGTCAAATGAATGGAATGGATTTGGAAGAGAGGATGGGAGTTCATCCTTTTGATTTTTGGGAGGGGGAGGAATGGTTTGTGAAGCTAAAGTAGAAGGTACAGAGATGTTTGATGTACTTACTCTTTGGTAATCACTAGGTCCTTTGATTAAAAAGGAAGAGGGGTTATCTACTCAGCAATTGAAATTGCTAGTTGGAGTCACTCCTCTATCTTCTCTTTATTGGCCTACTGGGCTGACTGATTCTAGGACTGGGTAAATACTGCATATGATCCTTTGATTGCTTCACCTTCACTTCTGGGTTCATCTTGGTAATTTAGGAAACCAATGTGGGAATCGCCAGCTGATTCTTCTAGATCCTCCCTAAAAAGATCAGTGCCATTTTCTTGCTCTAACTTAGGTTGAAAATAGGAAACATGCTCTATTTCTAGATATCCAACTACTGAGTTTGTTGGAAGTGCTTCAAGGGCAGGATTCCTTTGTGGAGGAAGAAGATGATTTTGTTGCCCTTGAATTTTGGTAGCGTTTCCTTGATATGGCTGATTAGGGAATGTCCTCCTTGGTATATATTTATATAGAGGAGCAAAAGACATACTTTGTGCCATTTACCTTTTCAAGGCTAGCAATTCATTTTCCAGCTTTTGTACCATTAGATCAGTGGTGCTTGTAGATGTATATTTAGAAAAAGATGAGGATCTATTTCTATTTGGATCTCTTCTTATCTTCCCTTCTAAGATGAGAACATCTTCTACCTCAGTAGCCAAGCTTGAGCAGCCTCAAGGTCTATGTGTCTAGCCCATCTCAACAAAAAAATCACTTCAAGTAGCTTTGAGTTTATAAAGAAACACATGAGATTCTGAGGTGTCGGCTGGGTGACCATGGGAATCTTGTGCCTTAGCTTGTTGAATTTTGCAATAAAATCCCTCATGGGCTCATGAGGTTCTTTCTTCATCTAAGTAAATTGGGCTAGCAAAGCATGTGCATTATCTGCAAGCTTGAACCTGACTTCAAATTTGGCTTTGAGTGTATCCCAGTCAGTCACTGATCCAACTTATAGATGGTAGAACCAGTCTGTAGGAGCACCTTGTAGTGTCTCCATAAAAATCTTGACTACCATGTCTTCAAATTCCACCCCTATAACACCACAGGCTATGCTAAAGGCTGCAATGTGTTCATCAGGGTGAACTATCCCATCACCAAAGAATTTGGGGAAATTCTTCCTTGAACTGAGTGGTAGTTCATGCAGGGGTGGAGTTAGATTAAGTGGGCCAAATGAGTTACCCCAGGGGCCTCAAACTGCCATGATCAGATTATGAACAATAGGGATAACACATTTAAGTGGAGTTGCCAAATTATAGGACAAAAATGGAAAAGAAAATGGCCTTGCTTCAGCTTAAAGCTTGAGGCTTCAAACTGCACTTTCTTTCCCAACAGCTCTGGTTTTGCAGACCAGATAATATAATGGAGATGGATGAAAATGGTAAGGCTATAAATGGATAATGGGTAAGACACATAACGGAGTCTCTAGAGTCTGTAATGGATAAGGGTTATAATGATAATGGGTTTTATTCCCCAGTAGAGTCACAAAAAATTGTTGGTTGAATATTTTGTCAATCAGCGTACTGATAAACAAAATAGGTCTGATCAGCCAAAGTAGGAAGATTAGTCATCTAAATGTGTAGTTTTACCACATCAGAAGGGGACTAACCTCTCCTCTCATCAAGGGGAGGTTCCCTGTAGGTATGCTATATATATATATATATATATATATATATATATATATATATATATATATATATATATAGAAAATAATAGTCAAGGGTAGGACAAACCATCCATCTCTCTTTCTTCAGAGATGATGCATACAAATCAAAGGAAAATCTCAATGGAAATAACAGACAACACTCCTCTTCTTTTAGATGTACTATTTATCCAACCACAAGAATACTCCTGGTAGTAAATGTGAAATGTAACAAAGGATGTAATAACCAACAAATCGAGATGCAACACAAAGTCTCCACCTGAATTTCTCAAGAGTAAGATATGAAGGACAATGAGGGCACAAAGTTGTCCCAAAGTCCTTTACACATAAATGAAAAGAAAACACACTAAAGGCAATTATGGGGGCACAAAGTCTCTCCACACTAGACTCTTTAGGACACCTTCCTGACTATTGTCACTAATTCTGCTTGTTGAATTAAAGGAACAAAAAATATATTGAAGAAAAAGACATAAGAACAGTTTCCTCAACAACAAAGATATTACAGCACAAAGTCTGAGAAACCAATTGCTTTCTTATTCCAGTAACAAAATATGATCAACAATCTAAGCTCAAAGTCTCAGTAATGCCTTACAATTTGGTCAAAGTTTTGTTCTAAATGTCAAAAAAGAGATCCTTTTACAATAGAAGAGAGTCCCTTATATAGCCTCTTCAAGAAGGACTCGGGAACAGTCACACATCATGTTGCATTGAAATCTGTTAAGAAGGCAGGCTGGAACTTAGGGGCATATACCCATTTGCTTTTCTCAATGTAGAGAAACAAGTCACGCTATTAAAAGTTTACATCTTTCAATATCCACCTGGCAATCTGATCCTTCTTCATCATTCCTCCTTTTTTGGTTATTTGAATCGGGTCTCAGATTCAATTTGATGCTCTGTTCCTTAGTCACTTTCTGCTGGTCTTTAGCAATTGATGCATGGCACATTTCATTGCTAAATAGGTGAAGACATGTGGCAACTTCCATGGGACTCTAAGAAAGATTTATTGATAGAGGATTTGAAACCTATTATAAATTTAGAATCACGGATGTAGACACGTGTCGCTCTCCATAGAATTACAACAAAAAAGGTGGCAACTTCCGCTTGTCTTTGGAGAGTCGTGTGGATGCAAACATTTGGTGCATTCTACTTCATTTAGTCACTCATCCTTGGGTCCACCATGGTATTTTATCGAAATAGTGAAGCTAAGGGAAGAGACTGTAGATATTGACACTTGGAGGCTTCCGACAAGCTTCAATAGGGACACATGGCAATATCTGCCAATTCATAAAAATAAAGTTCAGTGAGGTTCAATAGTCAACACTTGGCAGCATCCATGGGATTCTGTTGGGCTTTTGTCTCAGTCCGTTTGTTTGCCTTGGTCACTTTTTTCCACAAGAATTCCATTCACAAGGTCACTTGTGTCTTTGACTCTTGGGGCACTACTTTAAACTTTGTCGCTTGAACCAACCATTGAACCAAATTTTGGTCCAACGGTTCAAATGAAGCCTTGAACCGATTGACGAACTGTTTGATTGAACCAAAGGATGAATCAAAGAGTTGAACTGCTTGATTGAACCCACCTTTGACGCCTTTGATCCATTTGACGTTGAACTAAAGGATGAACCAAATGTTGAACCTGTTTCTTGAACTCGCTTTTGAACATTTTTGTTTGAACTAAGGCAAGGGCCAAAATAGCTTCATATGTTATCCCAAAACTGAGTAACAGTTGTTGGGACCAACATGTGTCATCAATATAAGGTGGGTCAGACTAAGAGATAGGCCAAGGGGCACAAGATAGAGTAGATGTAAGGTTTTAAAAAATGAGGCATGTGTAGAACTAATAAGAACAAATAGGGTCATGAATATTCTAAGTGTACAAGATTAATGTGCTACATAATAAAAAAATATCATATACATTCCCCCCCACCTTTAATTTAGTAATGAAATTGCTAGTTTAAATGAAAGGAATAAGTACTTGGGTGTTTATGCACACCTTATCTTTGCTTGATTTGAATTTGAGTGCTTTGTTGGAGTTGGTTTTGAGTATTTTTCTAGTGACTGACCTACAACTAAGATTTTGTTATAGTGTATAATTAGTGCATATAATCTAGGTCAAAATTACTTGAAATTGATTGAAATTGAAAGAGCAAGGTTTAGAAGTACCCCTGTGTGTCAATGTAACTACCTTGCCTATTGGAAAGTTGTTTTTGTAAAAAATGTATCATTATAAGGATTTTAAAAGGAGATTAGGATAAATATAGATAAATCTTTGAAGTTCATATATCCAAGGAGATAGAGAGATAGAGAGAGAGAGACAGATTGGAAAGCACATGACCCCAACCTTAGATCAAAATTGAGTTACCACATGGTAGTTGAGATCAAATCAACCATGCAACTTGATGATACTTATAACCTGGTGAATTTGGATGATCAAGTCCAAACTAAAAAGTTTACAATATTGAGTGATTTAATCACCCCAAACATACCAAAAGGTGAACTAACTACTATAGTAGATTGGCTCACTAAATTCCATTGGGTATCAGTATGTGTAATAGTTTTAGAATCTGAATTTGATTTTGATTTTAAAATATTAAGTACATGTTACATAAAATATGCACCTTAGATTTGTCTCATACTAAAACTATTTGTAACAATGGTACCATGTATATAATTCTGCCACAAATGTGTATAAGAATCATATAACTATGTGTTTTGGCCAATTTGGAAAATTGTGAAAGTGTGGTGGGTAAGATTCTAAATCATTCCCCCACTATTTATAGAGAAATAAAAAACTAATATAAGTACCAATGTGGAGGACATGTTTCTAAAACATTCCTCCACTATAAAATAGAGATGCTGAAAACTGAGTAGGTTGGAGAACATGTTCCAAAGCATGCCCCCACTAAATCTATGAATTATAAGTACCATACTAAATGAATGTGGAGAACATGATTCTAAATCATTCACCCATTTCAATTTTAAAATTTTGAATGTGTGGAATCCATGTCATCATGACATGCCCCCACTAAATTTGCAAATTGGTGTAAGTACCATATATGATGTGAATGTGGAAAACATGTTTCCAAAGCATACCCCCAGTGAATTTGATAATTATGAAAATGTGGAATCCATGTCACCATGACATGCCCCCACTAATATTCCTCCCCCCCCCCCGCCATTTGAGGTGAGTTAAAAATATTACCTGGTAGTTAACTCACCTAAAAAAGGTAAGACAATTGTAAATCTGTGAATATAACCATGTAGCATATAGAAGGAAATATGTCCAGGTAAATGTATCATTGAAGCACATAAAACTATTGTGATCACATGTAGGCCTAAGATGCATGATATATATAATAAAAATGTATCTATAGTAAAATTATAATCTCAAAAAAAAAAAAAACAATCACACACATAAGAGTACTCAAAATCAAGTCAAAAGGCAATGGTCTAAGGAGACTGTAAACAAGGGGCATTCTTAAATGCCACAAAATTTAATGGACATGACCTAGTCAAATGTACACAAATGAAAGGAATGACATATTCAAATATAATGAAATGACACATTCAAATTTTCAATAATGCAATCATAGGCACATGGGTTGCATACAATGGAGCATATTTAATTGCTCGAGAAAAAAAGACAATAGTAAGGCAAAACTCTCAAGGAAGTTTGTAAAGGAAAAACATAAGCAACTGACATAAACATGTCATAGTGGCCCATGGATAGAATGTATTAGAAAAAAAAATAAAGTACATAACATATCAAGTACCCTATGTATTGTATAATCATGGATAATAGGCATGCATACATACACATGTAAGCTCAAACATGATAGTGTAGAGTGATAATTGAATCATATAACCCATGTATATCAAGATCATAGAAGATGGATGCCCCCAACATCTTGGTGATGTGAGTAGAGGGGAGGCCCAACCCCATAAGTGTATCATGTATCTATGTATGCATGTGTATGTGTATAGAGGAGTAAATGATATGTTGGTCCTTAACATGGAACTAGCACATAGATGCCAAGGGCCCAATAGAACATGTAGGTGCTGAAAGTGTTTTTAAATTTTTGAATATTATTTGATTTTTTTTGGTATTTTTATTACGTAATATATTTATGCAAGTGCATAATGTTCATTGGGATTTTTAAAGGATTTATTTCAAGTGTAACAAGGTGGTATACACCTTTTCCCATTTTTTTATGTAACTATAAAGGGTCCTAACAAATTTGGTTTGAACTTTCCATTTTTGTCTTTTTTTGCATTGGTATTCTTTTTATTTTATTTTAGTGCTAGATCACCCACATCAAAATCACATGGCTGAACCTTTTTTATGTCTATTTTTTACTTGATTATTCTAATTGATGTAATCTCTTTTCACTGTATTTATTATTTTGACGATGTCTTTGAGAGAAACATGTATAGAAGGTATTTCAAGCTCAATCAGTAAAACTATCTCTATATCATATACCAAGGAATATGGTGTAGCTTGGTTGGGTATGTGAACACTGGTGTGGTATATCGACAAAGGATATGCCATTTACTAGTTCCAATTAGTATTATAACATTTAACTATCTTGACAATTTTTTATTTGTTACCTATGCCTACTTGTTACCCTTTGGGTAATAAGGTGTAGAAAATGTATGTTTAATTTTGTATTTACTTCAAAATCATTTGACCATTTTTTTAAAAAGATGATCTATTATAAAAAATAATAGTTGAATTGGTCATCAAAAAATTGCATATGCCATCTCGTTTTGTAAATTCTTAGGGAATGGCCTCCATCCATTTGGTAAAATATTATGTAGCTGTAATTATGAATCTATGTCCACCAGTAGATACTAAATTAAATATTCCAATCAAATCAAAACCCCATAAGGAAAATGGCCATGGTGAAACAATTGATTGTAACTCATGTGATGATGCATGATTCAAAATGTTATATTTTTGGCAATGTAAACATAATTTAGCATGTTCAATTCATTCTTTTTCTATAGTAGGACAATAATAACCTTGGCATAATAATTCATGGGACATGTCCCATCCCCTGAAGTGACCCCCATATTCACTACCATGCATTTATAGTAGTGTCATGTATGTTTAAACTTTATTTAAGAATAATAGTAATTACCCATCAAAACCCCATATGAATAAATAATAACATATCAAAATACCTTGCACTATAATTTTTGTTTATCATTTCATGTTAAATGGTCTAGTATATAAGCTTGTTAAATAAAATTATAAATATTGATGTACCATTCTGTGTTTATAGTACTACGGGTAATAGTAAGAATGGTCAAGGCATTCATTTGATCAAAATAAATAGAAGGATCTCATAGTTGCAGTAGTGTAAAGTTTATGTTATCATCATCAAAAGTCATCAAGTATGTTGCGCTTTCTATAACATCAACATGGCAGTTATCTTTACATGGAATGTTGTCTGTAAAAAAATATGTCAAATGTATATGTGAGTTTATCTACCATTTATTTATATGTAAAAGTATGATCTTCTTTAGTTTGGTAATAATTAGTGACTTGATTAACAACCAACTAATAATAACCAAAAATTTGGATGTCTTTTATGCCCAACTTACATTTTATGGATAATTTGATTATTAAGGCCTCATATTTGGCTATATTGTTAGTGTAAGAAAAATCTAGTTTGTAAGAGAAGGGCATGTGTTTACCTTTGAGGATAAAATATAATGCCAACACCCAGTCCTCTTCAACATTCTGAACCATAAAAAACATTATCCATGGAATGGAAGATATATTATATGCCTCAAAACTCATCTTGAAAAGACTCTGTGAGTGGAAAAGAGTCTGGTAAAGGAGCCATAGCTAATTGGTCAACTAAGACTTGATCTTTTATTGACTTTTGGGATATAAATTTTAGATCAAATTTTTGGAGTTACATCACCAAGTTTTCTATATGATCAGTGAGGTGTGTGTTGTTTATAAGGAACCTTAATGGATCTTCTTTAATTGAAACATGGAACTCATTATTGAGAAAGTACTGTCATAGATTTTGAAAATAAATAAATGAGCCAAACATAACTTTTCCATTGCCAAATATTTGAATTCATAATTGACCAATTGGAGACTGATGTAGTATATTTCATGCTTTTTATGATCATTATCATATTTTGTTAATAGGACCCTGAGGGCCTCATGAGTGGATGAGATATAAAAAAGTAATGGTCTATCTGGAATAGGAGGTAGAGTACTAGTGGGTTTTCTAAATATGTTTTGATTTGATCAAAGCTTTGTTGACATAGCTTGTCCCATATAAATTTGGTGTCTTTCTTTAGCAAACAAGTGAAAGGATCTATTTTGTTAGCCAATTGAGTTATGAAGCATTTAATAGCTTGAATTTGACCTTGTAAGCATTACAACTATTTTAGATTGGTTGGTAGTGGCATTTCAATAATGGATTTTACCTTTTTTGGATTAACTTTGATGATTCACTGAGAGATAATGTATCCAAGTATTTTTCCTAACAAACCTTGAAAATACACTTTTTTGGATTTAAATAAATACTAAACTTGTACAAGTGTTAAAATATTTGTTGTAAATCAGTAGTATGTTCTTAACAACATTTAGATTTGGAAAGTAAATCATCAACATAGTACTCAATAGTTTTGTGTATATATTCATGGAATATATGAGCCATGGCCCTTTGATATGTGGCTCCTACATTCTTCAGCCTAAAAGGCATGACTGTATAGCAAAATATACCGCAAGGAGTAATAAATGTCATATTTTCTTGATTAGTAGGGTTAATTTTGATTTGGTTATATCATACAAATACATCCATAAATGAAAATGTCTCATATCTAGTTATATAATTGACAATCATATCGATATTAGGTAAAGGAAAATCATCTTTTGGACAAGCCTTGTTAAAATCTCATTAATCAATTAAACAATGCATGCCACCATTAGGTTTTTTATGGGTACAATGTTGGAAACCCATTCATAGTGTGCAATATCTTTTATAAATTTAGCATCTAAAATCTTATAAATTTCCACTTTTACGAATAACACTACTTTGGGTTGTATTTTGTTAATATTTTGTTTAACTAGTTTGACATCTAGGTGCAATAATATGTTATGCATTGCCACTGATGGATAGGTTCTATGCATATCCACATAATCCAAAGTAAAGAGTTAAGGAAAGTCATGAAATACTTGTTGATAGGATTTTCCTTCATTATCCTGCATCATTACAACTAATATAACTGGTCAAGGGTCCTTACATTTTCCTTAGTTGTATTGGAATGTTTATTAGTTTAGCAAAGTGGATCTCTCTTTGAGAAAGGATGCCATAGGAATAGAATGTGATGTATCATGTTGGAAATTAGTATCATAACTTTCAATAAATTAGGAATGAGGAAACTTATTCTTATGATAGAAGAAAGGGACATCCTCGTATGCCCCCAAACATTTTAGCAAAGATTCATCATTGGATAATTAATCTAGTGTCCATATATTTGGTGATGCATTCTCATCAATAAGATGAGGTTTGAACATTGATATATCAATTATATAAATATTCCAATACTCTAGTTTGGATTTTTAAAAATAAGTTATGTGGCACGAGATATGTTTATGAGTTGTGTTATTTTATGAAAAACCCAAACCTTGATGGATTGTATTGATTAGAGGAGAAATAGGTTGAAGGATGACTTGTTCATGTTGACCTTACCCCTATATTTTGTATCCATTTGTGTGTAAATAATGAGAACCAAAATTAGGATTATATGAGTGTGGTGTAGTATTATCTATTTTGTTTATCATTGCACAATGTTTGAAGGGATTAATATTTATAGGACAAGTATAAATGAACCCAGGATGCCTAAATTTTAATTAGGTGTGAAAAGTGGATATAACCACATACATCTCATGTATCCAAGGCCATCCCAAGAGACTATTATAATTTAAGTCATATGGAATAACTTGGCACAAAGTAGGTAGGGTTGGGGACGTATACTAATATTTAGTTTTATTTAACCCAACATTTCTCATGAAATGCTATCAAACCCTTGAAGATCATATTATATAGGTCCAATTTTGATGGGCTAATGACAATTAAGGAGTGAAAAGATATGTTACAAATGTTGAGTCCCAAACCATTATCCACAAGAGCTCAATTGACCATTTTATTGCAAACACACACTTGGATGTAATGTGGAAAATAACTATTTATAAGATGTTGAGGTGGTATCTCATATTTTTAAAAGGATATATTTTTCTTAGTCCATTTGACAAAGTTTAAAATGGAAGCCACATATGGAAATTCCATATAACAAGCATCATATTCATACACATTGCGTCCAAAAGGACATCTTTATAATGGGATGATTAGTGTAACAAGTATAAGAGGGAGGTTTGAGCAATAATATCCTTGAACAGGGCAAGAATATGGCATGGTATAAATTATTTCTTCATACATTCCCTTTGACACTTTTTAGTAATAGGTAAAATCTCATTGTAAATATTAAAATAAGAGGGAATATTCCAAAATGTAGATTTTGAATCATGTATAGATTGAATTAATTTAACTAAATAACTAATGTAGAAAACTATAAAAAATATAAGATATTGGAATATGAAATAATTTAGATATATGTCCATGGAAAGTATGATTGCAGTTAGGTTGTGGAGCTAAAAGCTTCACTGTTATGAAAACATGGAGGAGGTTGCTGAGTGTCACAATCACCGGCATCAGTCAGGCCAACCGACGTTGGTCAGGGGTGAATAAGAAGCTACCAACATCAGTCATGGATCGGCTGATGTCGATCATCTCTAGACAGACAATGACCGACGTCGGTCACCTGTGTGGTTCCAAAACTATTAGTTTCCTGAATAGTTTGTTTAATGAACTGGTTGTTTGCATGTAAGGACTAATTTTAGTCTTGGAGCTGTAGTTCTAATTATTGTAATTAGAAGTCTAATTATTGTTTGTATGGGATCTATATAATAGACTCATGGGCTATATTGTAAAGGTGTAGACTCTCAAGGATTCTTGTAGAATCAGTTCTATAGAATCATAGTTCTATCCAAGGGAGAATCATAAGGACTTGGTGAGGCAAGGACAAGGGTTCTTCTAGGTGTGTATGATCTTAGTTGGCAGGTGTGCAAGGCTAGGTTGATCTATGGTATAACAAGACTAGGTTAGATCTACATCGTAAGTAAGGTTGATTGATCTGCAGGTGTGTGTGTGTGTGCGAGATCTAGGTTTGCAGGTGTGCAAAACCAAGTTGATTTGTAGGTGGCAGAAAGATTAGGGAGATCAGCAACACAATAGGTAGCAAGATCAGGTGAGATCTACTTGGAGTATTTAGTGTGCTCAGACTTGGAGTATGTGTGTATACTCTGTGGTACTGGCAGTATTATTACTGACTGGTGGACTGGCAGTATTGTTATTGACTGGTGGAGGTGAACAACAACTCTGTGTTTGAGTTGTTTGTTGTGACCATAATTGAGAGAGAACTCTTTAAGAGATTTATTTTATGTCCTAGAGGTGTGGGAGCCCTAGAGGTGTGGGAAGATTGTGGCATCTTCATTGTATTTTGTTCTGGAAGAGTATTAATATAATTGGGTATTGTCTCTCATATTCTGTGTTATTTTTGAATTCTAGTTATATTTTACTTCTGGTTAAATTTCATGTTTAGTTGCTTATACAAAGGTAATCAACTGTGCTCTTTAAGAGCAGGGGGTCCTGACAATTGGTATCAGAGCTAGGATCAACTAACAAGCGGTTGAGCAGGTTAGTGTTTGTTGATTACAGGTCACTCTCAGGGGTTTCTGATTGAGTGGGAGTATAGCAATGGTAGAAGAAAGTATAGAGGAATTCAAAAGCAAGAATGATCAATTACGGAGTTATGGAAAGAAAGAGTAGGTAAAGAAAGATTGCTAGTTGGTAGAAGATCAGCATGAAGGAAATAAAGTAGCATGTGTTATAGGTATTATTGCACTGGTTGCTCTTATATGTTCCTTGGATAAAGTAGAATCTTAGTTTATAGATTCTGTTGCCTCTTTCCATGCAGCCCCAAATAGAGTATTTTTCCATGTTAAGGTCCAAGGAGACTTTGGAAAGATTTATTTAGGGGTTAGTGAGCCTTGTCAAAGTTTTGGCAAAGGTGAAGTGTAGTTGAAAGTGCATACAGCCAACACATGGGTGTTGAAGGATGTCATGTAGGTCCCAGTTCTGAAGAGGAGGCTAATTTCTTCAGGAAAGTTGGGTGATGAGAGATGCACAGTAACTCTCATAGCGGATGCACTTGAATTAATAGGTGGTAAGAAAGTAGGTACTCTTTATCTACCTACTTATATTACTGATTTTCCTTCTGTTGCAAGGATGTGGCTTTGTAGGCTTGGTCACATGAGCGAGAAGGAGATGCATGTTCTTAAGAGAAAGTTAGATGTGTTTGACAAACTTAAGAACTGGAAAGATGTGGTTTTCTTAGAGGAGATGATGGACAGAGATCAATAGAGAGGGTTGAGTAACTCTGAGTAGGGCAATTTGGATAGGTTTTTGATCCAAAGTGAGCTCACAGGTAAAAAGTCATCACTCATAGAGAAACATAGTTACCAATGTTGGTCAGGTGGAACTGACATCGAACAGACAAGTACCGATGTTGGTCATGTGCAGATCAGAGTCGATGGTGTCAGGCAGGGTGGCTACCAGTGTCGGTTAGGGAAACAATTTTGGAAACCAGTGGACACTGATGTCGGTCAGGGAACTGGCATCGGTGATTAGGTGGATTCAACATCGGTCGGGTATAGACTAGGGTCGACTAGGAAATGGATTTTGGGCAGACAACAAGCTATCAAGGAGTCTCAAACACCCATATGTAGGACTGAAAGGGTAAGTAAGCCTCAAATTTGTTATTCCCCTTCTTTATACTTGTTGCTCATTGTAGAGTAGGTAGGATCCATGAAACAGTGGGAGCATGGCATGAATGAGGAATTTGATTCCTTGGATGAGAACCAAATGGGAGATTTGGTAGAGATGTCAGCTGGGATAAAAGCATTGAAAGATGAATGGATTCCTTAGTTAAATAAGAGAGAGAATGGACACATGAGAAAGAAGGCCAAGTCATATGGTCTTGAGCAAGCTGTAAGACAGTGGTACAGGTTTGATAGGTGTATGACAAAGCATGGCTTTAGTCAATGTCATTGTAACCATTGTGTTTACTTTACTAGGTTGGATAATGGTCGTGACATTATCCTATTACTATATGTTGTGTGTATGCTTGTTACAGGGTCACACATGTAGGGAGTTGTTGAACTAAAGGTAAAGTTAGTTCAGTGGTATGTCATGAAGAATTTAAGAGCAGTGAAATTCTTTGGCATGAGTATTCCTAGAGACAGGAAAGATCATAAGTTGATGTTGTCTCAGGATGATTGTGTGAATAAGGTAGTAGCATGGTTCAACATGTAGGATGCAGAACTGATTAGCACACCTATGGATGGACAGTTCATAGAATAGTGTCCCAATTCACATGATGAGGTTAAGTACAAGTGTACTAGACTTGGTATTGCCCCAGTAGTGGGTGTTGTCAGCAAGTTCATAGCCAATTCAGGAAAGAAGCACTGGAGAGTAGTTTAGTGGGTTCTTAGGTATCTGAGAGGGACCAGTAGTAGGGATTCATGCTATGCAAGGTCAGGGACTTCTCTACATGGGTATGTAGAATCAGATGTGGCAGGTTACTTGGATGACAGGTGGAGCATCACAGGGTTCATTATGGTGGTTGGTCTTCAAGATTGATCTTGAAGAGGGATACAAGCCAAGAAACAAATTAGATAATGTAAAAGTATAGGTAAAGGTGCAGTTGTCTATCTCCAAGTGGGAGATTGTTAGGTTGTGGAGCTAAAAGCTTCACTATTATGAAAACATGGAGGAGGTTGCTGAGTGTCATAGTCATCGGCATCGGTCAGGCCAACTGACGTCGGTCAGGGGTGAACAAGAAGCTACCGACATCGCTCGCCTGTGCAGTTCCAAAACTATTAGTTTCCTAAATAGTTTATTTAATGAACTGGTTATTTGCATATAAAGACTAATTTTAGTCTTGGAGCTGTAGTTCTAATTATTGTAATTAGAAGTCTAATTATTATTTGTATGGGATCTATATAATAGACTCATGGGCTATATTGTAAAGGTGTGGACTCTCAAGGATTCTTGTAGAATCAATTCTGTAGAATCAGAGTTCTATCCAAGGGAGAATCATAAAGACTTGGTGAGGCAAGGACAAGGGTTCTTCTAGGTGTGTATGATCTCGGTCAGTAGGTGTGCAAGGCCAGGTTGATCTATGGTATAGCAAGATCAGGTTAGATCTACATGGTAAGTAAGGTTGGTTGATATGCAGGTGTGCGTGTGTGTGTGTGAGATCTAGGTTTGTAGGTGTGCAAAACCAGGTTGATCTATAAGTGGTAGCAAGATTAGGGAGATCAACAACACAACAAGTAGTAAGATCAGGTGAGATCTACTTGGAGTACATGGTGTGCTCAGACTTGGAGTATGTGTGTATACTCTATGGTACTGGTAGTATTGTTACTAATTGGTGGATTGGCAGTATTGTTACTGACTAGTGGAGGTGAACAACAACCCTGTGTTTGAGTTGTTTGTTGTGACCATAATTGAGAGAGAGAACTCTTGAAGAGATTTATTGTATGCCCTAAAGGTGTGGGAAGATTGTGGCATCTTCATTGTATTTCATTCTGGAAGAGTATTAATACAATTGGGTATTGTCTCTCATATTCTGTGTTATTTATGAATTCAAGTTATATTTTACTTCTGGTTAAATTACGTGTTTAGTTGCTTATAAAAAGGTAATCAACTGTGCTCTTTAAGAGTAGGGGGTCCTAACAATTACAAGATTTATTAATCAGGGATCAATAATAAGATAAGAAATAAGAAAACCCTAGCTAGCCTAGGGTTTGATGTTCACATCAGGTTCACCAATTGTTTAACCCCAATTTGGATCGGAGGCTATTCTTACTTGGGTAGATAGGGTTAAGTATATAGTAATGATAGATAAAAAGGGTGAATACAAATCTACAACATGAAAATTAATGTGCTAAACTTAGATGTACTATATGCTAAATTTTAAAAACTAAGATAGGTTATTAATGAAAAGTACAACTATCAATTATATATATATATATATATATATATATGACATAAAAGAGAGTAATTATCTATTTTTGATGCTAATAGTGCTAGATCTAATAGAGGTAGGAAGAATGCATGAAGATAGTTCTAGAACAATCGTTAGATTCTAGATATGATGTCTCTAGCTCTCTAGACACATATCACCCTGAGACGGTTGCATCGACACTAATATATGGTTTTGATGGTAGTGCCTTATGCAAAACATTCACTAAAATAGGATTTGACTACCTAAATGCTTCTAGGTTTAGCTTTGTCTTTAGTCTAGTGCATTCATATCTAGGTCATGGATTGTCACCCCTAATTAAATGGCAAAATCCTTGCTTTCCATATTCAATGTGACCTTGGGGTAAAATGGGTTAGTGGGAACATGGTGTCGATCTAAACTAAAATAACCCTATTGTCAAAGGGTGTTACCTAAATATCCAATACTCTAGAAGAGTGCCTCATACTCATGCAAGTCTCTCCTATATATTGGCTTGTATGTGAATCATACAATGTGTAAACAAAGTACAATAGTGACCTAGCTTGTAACTTGGAAAATATGACCTATTGGATGCTCCTTTATTACTTCAAACTTGTAGTTAGGTTTTTCTTTTGATTGATATTATAATATGATAGAATATGAAAGATTTTGGTAATTTGAGTGCTTCTTGAGTGATTTTTTGGTTTAATTACTAAGTTTTGTAGGTGGTGAATGAATAAGGGTTGATATTATATTTATACTAATCCTATTGAGAGATAACTCACATTAGATCACTTAGTCCAACTATTATAGTACATTTCATTTGAAAATTAGATGATTTTAGAACACTAGAAACTTATGTCAAGTTAGAACAGTAACATCAATGTTATTTCTAACCCAGACATTAGTTTCTAGGGAGGAGAGAAAACACAACCTTAAATCTTGTAGAGGTGTAATATAAGTAGATTTTAATCATTATGGGCAATATGGGATATTTATGTCATCAATATAAGGTTGGTCAAACTAATAGATAGGCAAAGTGGCACAAGATAGAGTAGATGTAATGCTTGTAGAAGCAAGGCATGCGTATAACTAAGAGAAATAATGAGGGTCATGAATTTTCTAAGTGTACAAGATGGAGGTGCTACATAATCACAAAATATCTTATACAGAGGTGGACCTCAAAATTTTGAAGTATCTAATGCTTCAAGGTAAGCATAGCTTACTTTATTCACACAATTTCATGCTCTTGAATCATTTTAGGCACCATTAAACTATCATCCTCCCATATTATTTTTTAAGATCATTGAAAATATTTGTTATGACATTTCAACTAAATAATTATAATTTTATCCTACACCAAACTCTCAAATACCTCATTATTAAAGTGGGTTCACCTATCATTGATTGTTTGAATAAGGAGATTAGGAGTCAAGGGTAGAGGGGATTAAACTTAAACCCATCATAGGAGAAAAGGGAAATGAAAGAGGAAATTTTAGGTGAGTTAGAGGAAACCTTGGCCCAAGCTTCTAGAAAGGTTAAAAAGGGAAAGAAGGGTAAAACTAATGAGGTTAAGTTGCAATTGGTGCTAGAATAAGTGGGTGAGAACCCTTAGAATTAGTAATTGGAGGTGGTTACCATTTTTAAGATCAAGAAGAATATCCCTATTCCCCATAATAATATAGTAGTGTTGGGATTAGTTACTTATATGTAGAAGACAAAGAAGGTCCTACTAGCTAGTTTTAGTTTAAATATTGTTTTGATGAATGCTAGGATTGCTAAGTTGGAAGATAACATTAGAAAATAAATCGAAGTGTTGAAGGAGATGTGTGTTGAGTCTAAGAGCATTAGAGAGGAAGTATTGGATCCCTATCCTATTGGTAATGGATAAATAGTTAAGTTTAGGATTGATCCACTGAACATGTTGAATTATGTTCTTGAGGACATCCTAAAAAAAGATAAATCAAACTATGAGAACTTCAAACCTGAACAAGAATAGTCTAAAAAGGTTGTGCAAAATGGAAAGAAGAACCTGGATCTTAGTAATAAGAAAAGTTAGGATAATATTAGTAAAATAACCAAGGAAGACTAAAATGATGTTTTGAGTATAAAAACTAGAGGAAGTATGAATAATATTGAAACAAAAGGAAGAGGAACAAAGCTTTCAATGTCAATTCAAAAAATCAAGATCTAAAGGAGATTCTAAAGACTTCTAAAAGTTTGGAGGACCCATATAACTTGTTGATTCTTTATGTTTTTATTATTATGTCTTGTTTAAATTTATTATAAATTTTGATGAAGTTCTGTTGATATTTTTAGGGTATTTTGTTTGTCTTCTTGTTGAAGGATAGTTTATTTTAATTTTTTAGTTAGTGATTTAATGCCTTATCATTCATATTTTTAAGGTTTGAGGATCTTATCAAAACTCCCATTTTTACCATTATCCAAAAAATATATAAAAGTGACAACCTTTAAATAATGTGAAATGAAATATTAAGGAATGAATACATTTATGTGCACACAAACCAAGATCATCTTATAGATGTAATGGAGAATGGGTTGATCATGAACCTTAGTGATGTTAGTGTAAAACCAAAGGTTGAGATGAATTTTCCCTAGCTTTTATTTGAAATGGATAATTACCTAAAAATAAATTCAAACATAAGTTCATACCCACACAACTCACTAAATTTGAGTAGTGTAATATATTATGGGTTCCTAATAAATTTTAGAATAATAGATTACTAGATCATAGTCTAGGAAGTTGTATATGAAGCCAATATTAAATAATTAGTACATTAGTAAATAAGGGTACTTGTAGATTATTATAGAAATTTAATAATTTCCTTCACCATGATGTGTTAGGTGTGATGGACTATGGCTCATGAATATTATAAATTTAACCTTCATGATTTAATAATGTTAGTGAACATATTTCATCTTTTATTATGGTACCAGTGCAAGAGATCTTAAGTGATTGGAAAAATTCAAAGGAATACTATTTTATGAGGGAAGGAAAAAGAGGTAGATCCCATGGCACCCTCCCTCTCCCAACTTCTTCAATTGATTTTTTTTATCATGGTAGAAGACTAAAATGAGATAGAATAAATAGGATCATGTTCACTCTCACTCTTGACTCAATCTTTCTTTGGACATATTGCAAGAGAGAGAAATGTAGGATTTTTTTGGAAAATCATAGAAATTTATTTTTCAAAAAATCATGACTATCTTGAAAAATATTTTTATCCTCACATAGGTGTTTTATTTAGATAATTATTTCATGGATATAAAGAAGAATATGAGAGCTTTCTGATAAGTGGTCACAATAAGGATTCTAGGTAGTATGCAGGGAGATATCTTGATCTAAGGTTGACCATGTGATGTAGGAGCATTACTACCCTTTGTACAATTTTGGTTTATGTTCATTATTTGATTATTTTTAGAGTCATAATATATCATTTTATGTTTTTAATATTAATTCATAGGTGTTATGAAGGTGTCAAATTTGAATTAGGGTCACTTTGGCATTTTCTTGACAAAACCCTTGATTTGAATTTTCAAATATTCATGTGAAGTTTGGGAGAATTAAACCTTATATAAAGGAGTATAAATGTTTTAAGTTGTGTGGTTAGGTTATATAAGGTGATAAAAGTGGTTTCAACACACACATGACTCACATTATGAATCATATTGATCATTAGATTAGTGGTTAGGTAGTTAGCACATCCTCTCAACATATAAGAGGGAGTTACAAGGACTATAAAATGTATGTTTTAGTCATATTTTGGGGTTTATTAAAGGGTTTAATGATGATAAATCCCTAATTAAATTAAGTTATTTATTGATTTTGATTACCAATTCTCAGACCCTATTATATCTTGTTATTCTATGTTTTTGGAAACCGGGTCCTAATGTGGATTCAAAGACTATGTATGTAATGTTATGGAACAAGAATTGGATATAAATATGTCAAATAATTAAATTTAATTGAATTGGAATTTGTTTTATTTCTAATAATATGATCATATGGTTCTTGTTGAGTTAAATTAACTAGCAAACTTTATGTTTTTATATTATGAGTTTAAGAGAAGACTTAAAGGGATTTGTTTTAGTAGTGAGAGTGTTTGAAGCCCATTTATATATTTATAAGATTTAAGGTTCAATAATTTCATGTGATTAAAACCATTTTATTTTGTTTTTAATAATATTTTCTTTAGAGAACAATACAGACCTTGCATTCTCTATCTGAGGTGAGGAAGAATATTGAGTAACATCTTATGCAAGGGAGAACTATGTGGAAGGTAATTTGGGAAGTATTTATTGTTGTTAAGTTTTTTTACCATGTAATTAATAATATAAATGTAGATAAAACTCATTCTCTTGATGTATTTGATATATAAACTAAGCTCAAATGTGTATCACCCTATTCTTGCATACACATAAAAAGCAAAACTTGGTGGGAGATGATGAACCGAGGTATTGAAAGAAGATTCAAATGATTGGATAAGGTATCAAATATCCATACAAAACTAAAATAATAATTACAATTTTTTTGAAATTTCTAGAAATATGAATTCCTCAAATTAGAGCCTCTCGATTTACATAGACTATGTAAACGTTGTGTCTAGGGTTTTGAAACAAAACTTGGTTTATCTGAGGATTTAACTAGTGAAAATTCACCAAAAGCTATATTTTGACAAGGAAAATGATATATAAAGATATTATGGAGGTTTTTTTAGTGGGAACACACCTCTAAGTATAGAAAATGGTCGACTGTGTACTTAAAGAAGTGTCATAGACCTAATAAGTCTAAACATAGAGCAAGAAAAACCTAAAAAAGTGACCTAACAATTGTTTAGAACCTAGAAAATTTATGAAATAAAGGAAGAGGATAGAGGGTGGTTATAAATGGTTTTATTTTCCCAATAAGATATGTTAAGTGTCCATACAATGATAAATATCCTAAAAAAAGGCTACTAAGGAAACTCTGTGAAAAGAATGAAACTAGGTTTGTTGTCAAAGAACTATTTTGATGGATGTTGTGGGTGAAACACAGGTTAATAAGATAATTACATGGAGTTATTAAGATGATGAAAAGTCACCTATTAAACCAAAAACCCCTAATTTATTTGTTGAGTCTACATACCAATGAACTAATCTCAAGAAATGAGCAAGAGTCAAGAAATACAAGTCAAAGTTGCAAAGTAAGAAGTTGGTAGAAGGTAACTAGTGGGATTTGTGTTAAGATATTGAAGAGTTAAGAGGAATAGAAGAGGATTTCCATGAAGGATTAAGCATGAAGGATTGAATTGATATTAGTTTTGATATAAGTGAGTAAGAACCTAAGACAAAATAGGATTAGAGTTGGGAGTCATTGGTAGAGGTAAGTGTTGGTGAGTATTTGACTTATTATTTTAATTAAATAATGATAGGTTTAATGAAACCTCTACATCACCATGCAAACCTAATTTTTGATGATTTTAATTCATGACCTGTAAAAAAATAAAATCTTTTATTTTATGTAATAAAATTGTGTTAAATATAATATTATAATGGGTATTTTATTTTACTCTTCCATGAAATTTTAATTTTATAAATATTATAATAATGTTAAATTTCAAGAATTATATATTTATATTTTTGGGAAAAATAAAACACATTAGAACAATACAAAAAATCAAAATGAGATTCTCAAATATTATTTGTAGAATTTGGTATCAACAGTGCCTCTAGTTCATGTTTAAAAATCATGATATCACACTTGAATTACTACATCCATAGGATAATATAGCTTTAACAATGAAATATGTAGCATCATCTTTATAAATCATTAGCAATAAATAAGAAAAAAAATTAATTGAACCTTCCCTCCATTACCCATTCACCATAATCATTAGGCATAAATCTTGATGTGTATAATATACAATTATATAGGGAATTTATGCTCATGTATAAGGACTCCCACTAAGTAGGTTCCATTGATCAGATTAATCCTTTTCACATAATATTTTTTTATCATGTACTAATCTCTCTCATGTTCTTTAATGTCTCTTTCATGTACTAATGGGTATATAGAAAGGATGAACTTCTTCAATATACCAACTAATAGATAGGAAGGGTGTGTATATTGAGATGCTTGGTATATATGGATTGGTGATATATAAAAAAGAGAGTCTATTTAGAGTGATACAAAATAAATCCATCTCCTTTTGTTAGACTTTTCACAATGGCTGAATTTGGCCAAGATTTGAACTGCTAGACACTCAACTTATTCAAAGTGAAAAATACATAGCATGGAAGACTAAGGTATAAACACATTTGAATTTGAAGACATATAACTAGTTGTTGATGGATCATTGACTTGACATGTAACTAATTCTAATCAATAGCATAAATTAGACAAATCCAACTGGAAGCAAAGTTGACAATCATATTTGGAGTCTTAAATGAGGTAACCTCATATCTAAAATGCCACTACAACAAAGGAATCCTAGGACAATCTCAAGGTTGTCTATGAGGTGAAAATTCAAAATTAAATTAAGCATCTAAAAAGACAAGCTAAATTTTCTCAAATTAAATCTAGAATAAAAAGTGGAATCCTATATATAATTGTAACTTTGTGGGCCTCGCTCCATGCATTGGAAAAAATGGTGACAAATGACTCTTTGGTAAAAATTTTTCTAAGAGTAGTGACCCTTGCATACATAATTTTGATGACCACATTGAATGTCATGGGGTAAAAATGACATTTGAAGAGTTGGTGAACATGTTCAAATAAGAGGAAGCCATAAAAGATTTAGAGGAAGTAAATTATAAACATGCCATTACATCTCATTATAAGGGGAAGAAGCCCATGAAAGGTTAAAAATAGTCCCCTAAGTAGAATAATTAGTAAAAGTAGTAAGGGAATAAACTCCATTCTCAAAAAATCTATTTGAGTTGTGAAAAATAGGACATGATTTGAAACATTTTTGGTATAATGCATTCACATAGGGATTATCTAGTGAGAATATCATTTCATAACATTCAATACAATTAGAAAAGAAACAACCATCACAATGTCAATGGAAATAAAAAACATTCCAAATCACATCAGCATGGGATTATCACAACAAAAATTGATTATTCAGATAAGGATACTATATTTGAAGGCATATTGATTCCTTGACCCATAAACTAAGAAGATGCTCATTAGCAGGGATGTTGTGTTTGATGAGAAGAGTATAAATTGTCCATATTCCACATAGGCACATGTTACATGTTTCAAACATGTGACATTTTCATATGGTGATAGTGGTAGTTATTTGATGATGGTCAATTGAGACCTCTAGAACCACCACCCATTTCTCAACATATACCTAAGGGTATACTAGTCTAATATGATATGTTAAATTATGTGGATTCCTTGACACATGTAGTTCAAGATTGAGGTATCAAAAAATGAATCATAAATAGGTAAAAATGGTCCTTATGATAATATTTGTAGAAACATTTTATCCCTCTACATTAAGATAAGCCTAAAATTCAGAAACTTGGAAAGATGCCATGGATGTAGAATATCAATGACTGATGAATTATAATAATAGGAAGCATGTTGATATTCTACTAAGGAAGAAGACTATCAAATATATATATATATATATATATATATATATATATGTTTAAGATGAAGTAAAAAATAGATGGAAACATAGATAAGTACAAGGAGAGACTTGTAGCAAATGGATATGCTAAAAATTAAGGCATTGACTATGAGGATACCTTTACTTCCATAACCAAGATTAAAAAAATTAGAATGATATTTGATATGGTTGCACAGTTTGGATGGAACATTCTTGACATGGATGTCAAAAATTTATTTCTTGAATGGATATATATATATATATGAAAAAGTATACATGACCCAACCATAAGGATATGTCAAATAAGGTATATAAAATATAGTATGAAAACTTATCAAATCATTGTATGGTCTCAAATAGGTTCCCAAAACTTGGTATATAAAAATAGATGAGCATCTCATACAACATGGATTCCAAAGGAGTCCATATGATTACAATATATACCACACACAATAAGGTGGGAGTGTGAGTGGATAAATTATTATAATAATTATTTGATTCAATACTATAGTCATCATTCATAGCTTAATTAAGATAATCTATGCTACAAAGAATGATCTCAAGTGAACACTTGACATGCTAGATCTTAGGATACTACACTATAATCTTGGATTTTAAGTTTGGAAAAAAGGGCAAAGTATCTTTATGATATAGATGTAATATACAAATACATTACTTGATAAATTCTAGATGATGGATTGTAAACAAATAGCCACACCTATGGAGATGAGGCTTCAACTATCTCGTGTAGATCTATTACCACTAGTAGATGCCACTCCCTATCATTGTTGATTGGGAGTCTCATCTATATCACCTAAATAAAGGCTAGATATCAACTGTGTTGTTAGATATTTTCACACTTTGTGAAGGAACCTAAAGTAATCCATTGGAAAGAAACTAAGTGGATATTGAGATGTATTCAAGGAATAATGGAATATGGTCTAGTATACAATAAGAATGAAAAATTCCTCTTAATGGTATATATGGATGTAGAGCATGTAGATTATATTGATGAAAAAAGATGGATTTTTATTATTTTTTGGATTGAGTTCAATCTCATAGGGGATAAATAAGCAAAATTGTGTTTCATGTTCTTCCATAAAAGCAAAATATCGCACTAAAGTTTGAATTATCTATGAAGAAACGTGGGTAGATTGTATTATTTTAGGATTTGAAGTACCATAAGCTTAGTCTATAGTTCTATATTTTAAAAACCTAGATGTTTTTCAACTTGTTTGTAACGTATTGTTTCATGAGGACACAAAGCACATTGAAGTTAATAAATGTTTCATACACTAACATGTTCAATAGTACAACATAAAGTTCCATTATTACCCCACTCAAGATCCATGTGTAGATGTATTCACAATGTCACTTGCATGTGAAAAATTTGAGGCATTCATAGAATATCTCTTTTGTACCCTTAAGAATATGATCCATTAAGGAGGGAATGTTAGAATAAGAACTTACTATATTATAGTCTAAATTTTTTTACATGCACTGAATATTAAATAATTTGCGTATTAATAAATAGGGGTAGTTTTAGGTGGTTTTATAAATTTAATAATTTCATCCACCACAATGCATTATTTGTGGCGGACTATGTCTCATGAATCTTATTAATGTAACCTTCATGTTTGATCAATGTTAATGAACATATTTAATCTTTTAATAAATCTATATAATACATGAGAATATACGTGTATGCCCCTAAATTTATTTGATTCATTTATCATCACTAATATTATTATGAGTTGACACTAACATCACTAATTTCATCTAATGATCACTAATCTCTTCTAAATCATCCTTACTAATCCTTCTAGTCATTTATCTAAGATCCCCCTTCATTCTTATTCATTCATTAAACTTATTCCTACCCCACTTCTTCATTTAATCACCTAATCCCCTATTATCCACTAACTAATCCCACTTGTCTAATATTTGGGAATTTAAAATTCTCACAACCCACCTACCTACCAAATCCTAGGATTTCCTACAAACCCACGCCCTAGATTCTCTAGAACCCCCTAATCACATGACTAATCTACCATTAATCATGTTTAGACTCCAAAAAGAGATTTTAGAGGTTTTTACCTCTAGAACATTCTCTCCTCTAGAATCATCCAATGAATTTTTAATTCTTTGGATAATCCTCCACCATTTACGTCCTACACCCAACTTTGAATAATGGCCATTGATCTTCCCTCCTTTCTATTTAAACTAACCCATCCTCCATGGCCAAGATAACTTTTAGAATCATATGTAAACTCTCACATAGTCATAATCCAATCCATCCTAAATCTATATCATTTTAGTCTCTTGATCAAGCAAGCACCATGCCAAAAATTTGAGTCTATCCATATCAATCCAACAACAAAGTCAAGAATCATTAGAATTGGTTTGAATACCTTGGAGGGAAGCCATTAAGAGCTAGGTAATGGTAAGAATTCATTTTTGATTACTCCTACATTTGTCTCCCATTTGATGTTTTGTAAGATTTGGGTAAAATTGATATTTTTAGTAGTTTGAATTTATAAGCTCAAAATTACAAGCATTGATTTGGTGACCATGGTGGGACCTTATTTTTGAACTGACCTGGTGTGTTTGAAGTGTGTTAATCAATTTTTCAAGTTAGATTGAAGACAAATTTGGGATCAAAGTTTCAAAAATCTCATCCTCCAGGTGAAAGGTAGTATTTGTTTTCAACTTGTGACATTGCATAGGGGATTTTAACCTCGGTAGATGTATTTTTGCCTAATCACCAACCTTAACTACTAGTCATGACCATTATTTTGGCATTTTTTTGAATTGTTGCAAAACTACATCTTGAGAAGTGTGGTTTTGACTCATAAATGTGATATTGATCTTGAAAAGTGTAGTTTTGACCCCTAAGTGTAGTTTTACCTTTGTGAAATGTAGTTTTGAGATAGGCATAAAATCATTTACTAAACTTGTTTTTGGGCTAATCTGGTAATTTTTGTCTTTTATTTAATTGTTATTTGGTTACAAGAAGAAGGATTATTTCCCAGACAAACCTAGCCCCTCAAATCACCCTTTTGAATTACATTGTGCAATATCTCCTATTGTTAGAGGTGGTTTTGAATCTTAACTTTAGTTATGAATTTAGATAGGTATTATTGACTATTATAGTCAATTTTGTAGATCGATAGTGAATTTTAAATTAGGGCATTAAATAAAACATTTGCCTAGTTGGCATCTAATATAATCCTATTTTTATAAATCTATAATTTTTATCAACATTTTATAAATATTTTAAATCACTATGTAGATATTTTTTATTTTTCTATTAAATTTATTGTGTCTCCCTCAAGTTGTAAAACTACATCTCATAATTGGCATTAGTGACCTTGAATTATAGTATTGCTTTGAGAACTAGTTTTTTTGCCTAACCATGTGGTTACTATCAAGGTGACCACTTGAAAAAATGCATATTGTGAAGTTGTGGTATTGACCCTTAGATGTGGTATTTATCTAAGCACCAACAATTTTTCCTATGTAGTTACCATTAAGCTAAACATTTTCAAAACCACATATTGAAAAGTTACAATATTGACCCAGAGTTACAGTATTGTAGTTTATAGAATTGATTTTGGATAGTTTAACTATGTATCTATAGTTTTGCATTCATTTTTCCTTCAAAATTATCCTTTCTTAAGTGCATTTTAAGTATCATTTTCAATGATTTTTGAGTCATTCCAAGGGTTTTGCAAGTCCTAAATTATGTTTTGCCCCCAAACCTACCAAGGGGAACTATGCCTTAACCCCACAATGGGTGTTACCCCTTGATCCCACTAGGGGATGATACCCTTAGACCCCTGTATCATGGTCCATCATCTAAGAGAAGTTATAGATCAAAATCACAATTTTTTTGAGTATTTTTATTAAGGCTTATTAAACTAACATTTTATTTCTTGTAGGGGTGAATCTAGTAGCAGTTTTTGACTTGATAACATCTTCTCTTGAAGGCCATATATTTTGACTAACATCTTGTCTTGTAGGTTGCCCCTCAAGATTGCTAATTGAAAACTACTAATCGCTTACTTTGTAGGTCACTTGTCAAGATATTTGGAATTTTAAAATCATATTATATATATTTTTGTATATATCATAATTAAATTAATTAATAAATATTTTTTTCTAATTTTGTATTAGTCAAGGGCTACACTGATGTATGCTCTCTTCCTTACATCCTTACAATGATTCTTGGAGGATAAAAAACCACTAATAAAACCTCCCATTTTTTTTGTAGGGGCAATGGGATGTGTAATTAACACACACACTTGCCATAGTCTTAGGGGGGTATTGACCATAGATTTCACTACCACACACTAATCCACACTCTCTATTCTGATGAAATATAAATATCATGAATAGATGTTGTTTGGATAATCATTTGACCCCATATAGGTCTTTCATGAAGGGGAAGAGTTAATTCTCTAAAACAGTCATTAGATAACACCCTATATAGACTTGGGACCCACTATACCTATCATATATTGGGGACTCCCCTAGAGAACTCATTCAACCTAGATTAGGACAATCAACCATAGTAGGTGACTTACTAACAAAGTCAGTATTAGATCCTAAGTGACTACCATGTGCAGATGGGTTTGATAGGGTTTGTTAGATTCCATAATAGGTCACCAGCCTATAGCCTCACTTGCAAAGTTGTTAGATAGTGTAGTCATCAAGTTACACTCATAATCAACTTACTAATCTTAGGGATATGGTTTGATTTCTTAGGTGTGTGTCATGTTATACTAGTGTTGTTTACAAGTTGAGTCATCCTTTTACCTAAACTTATACACAACTATCTAGGCTTTCTATATCTTCATCCTGTACATCCTTATTTTGTTGTACATTCTAGTCATATCTCTATTGTGTAAATTATTAATCTTATTGTAAAAACTTGTCTAATTCACTTATCATATTAACTTGTATATCCTTTATCTACCTTTCTATATCCTTAATCTTGTATGATCTTATCTATCTTGTACATCCTATCATTTCATCTCAAACATATCCTAATATAAATTTTTCTAGGCATTTGAGCATCCCTATGTTATCAAACCCCTTTCAGTTCATCTAGTCTTACCTCATCTACCAAAATCTCATCCTACTTGGTCTTGCCTTTTTATCCCCACAACACATCTAGTTGGCTTTTAGGTCACACACTTTTCCAACCATACCAACATCATACCCTGAATCATCATTACATCCCATTTATCCTCCATCACATAATATTATATCCCATCCCACCTTGAGAAAATTGATCTAATATTTGAGCTACTCCTTTCTTCATCATTATATATAATCCTATACTCCACCATCATTTAGTCTATCACCCATCACTTTATCATATTTCATACATAGTTGATACCTTGTTAACAACCCATTAATTTGTTGGTTTCAATCTAGTATCTAGTCATCATTAATATAGTCATAATCAATCCCATCATTTCTAATCCAATCATATTGCCTATTCATAACTAACACCCATCCAATCATCATGTTGCTAGTTTGAATCCAGACATTAGTTGAATCTTAATCCTTTTGCTAGCTTAAAAACTAGGCATTGCCAATAAATCATTAACACGTATTTTACTATCCATTTGAAATTTTCTCTTAGTCTTATATCAAAATCTATTTAGTCTCTCTCATCCTCATCATCATCTATCATACTATTTCAATCATTCACACCTACTTTGTCTAAGAACCACATTTCTATCTAATAACTAATCTACCTACATATCAACCCCATTTTTATACCTTTAATCCATTACCTATCTATCATATACCCATATGTATTTGGATCTAGTTCTCATGGAACAATACCTATTTTCTAATAAATGTGAGATCTTTTTGTAGGCCCTAGATATGGGTGCCTTCCTACCTTTTGATCTTGATCCCATCAAGCCTAAGCAAATGTCCCATCTCCTTCCCCATCAAAAGTTCCCATTTACACCTAGCCCACCCTAGTCAACTTCATTATCCATTAATCATGACCATAGTAGTAACACACCTCAATATACAAGTGATAAGGTCATCCTATTTAATGAGTATATCCTTGCCAACAAGGATTAGTGCCTTTTACAACTATTAGAGATGGGTGCCCACCTTCCTGATGATTTTGAACCCCTAAACCTAAGGTCACCTATTGAATAATTGATTCATTAACCCTCATCCCCATATAATTATTATGATAACCAATCCCATTCCACTCCCCTATCCACTAGTCCTAATACTAGTCATGACCTTTCTAGTCCAAAGCTTACCTTTTTAATAACTATATTGCTGCTGACAATGATGTAGTCCTATTGTAGATCCTTACGATAGGTGACCAAATTCCTAAAGGTATTGACCCCATTCATATAACCTTACCCTTAGTTTGAACCTATCCATAGTTGAATCCTTCATTCACCAGTCATATTCCATCATAAATCCCCCATCCTACTAGCAAAGGGAAGCTTAGATTATCAACCTCATCCAATTCTAATTCATATCCTAAACAATATCCTTACTTCATGACACCAACATCACATTATTCCACTCCTCAATCCAAAAATTTCACATCCAACACTATAGATAAGCAATATATCCCTCTCCCCATATCTATGGAAGCCCTATTTTGGAAATTGTAGTCCATAGGTATGATTATCCACCAAAGAACAAGTCCTTTAGATTTGTCTAAACATGTGCCATCATGGTATCAAGATGAATGATTTTGTATATAACATAAATTCCCCAATAATTATATTAATATATGTCACCCTTTTAGATATTATATCCAAAAATTAATTGATAATGGCAACATTGAAATTGAGGGTGGATCTAATATGTCCACATGTAGGAATGTGCAAAGGGGGTATGCAAAGACATGCTTCATAAGTATGATCAAGAATCTTCCCTTCTTAATCAAGGTCATGACCTCAGTCTTATCCATATCGTGACCATACCTGATCAAACTGTCCCTATATCCTATTCACATCAAATTCCCCATTTCCACAAATCTAAATCCACTAAGTCTAAGGTACCCATTCACAAACCCATGGTGAAAGTACTTGAAAAAAATAATTTTATCCAAAAGGCCCTCTTTATGGATACTATCATGAAATTATCTATCAAAAAAATCACCTCATCAACATACATATCGAATTTAACATCTGAATGGTCAGGATCATGTTTGACATCAGCATCGAAATCAGTATCCACATCAAAAACATCATCCCTTTTAGATAATAAAATTCATGATGACACTTATCTCTTTGAGGATGTATCTAATTTGAATGTTGACCAATAAAAAGGCATGATTTTTGATCTATATCAGGATGATGAAATTATAACAAAATTCTTGAATGCTTTATTGGTTGAAGATCATCAAGCTGGGTGTAAATTGACTTTAGATGCTAATTATAAAAATATTCTTAGTGATCCTTTTGATATTATTGAAGATAATTTATCTAACATCGAGGCTAGGTCTCTTATTATCTCTTATCAGGACTATACTACTCATTATCCCCTTAATCCACCCCTTTCACCACATATACCAAATCATCCCCATCCCATTAAAAATACTTCCATCCCACTCCTCGAATGGGACCAATAGAAAGACACATCATTAGATTACCCTCAGTATGCAATATCATGTGCCAAATCTACAAATATCCAAGCCAATAAACAATTAATAAGACCAAATAATCAAGTCATCTATGATCCAAAAATAATCAATCAAAGTTAAGAATAATCTTGTAATAGGCCAAGTCAAAAAACATCACCCCTTAGCATAAATATCCTTGATGTTCTAGGAGACCATCAAATTCAAAATCATCATCATCTACCAAGTCAAAGACCACTTTCCTCTAGTGAATACCAAAATCAAGCACTAGGGGGAAATCAAAATCCAAGTCAAATATATCATCCAGTCAAAAATATTTCCAAAGCAATAGTCATATGACCGATAATCCTCTTAATATTTGTATCAAATAGAAAAAAGTTAGAAGGTCTTGGATCCCTTAATATCACATAGCATATGACATAAATAAAAAAATGTCCCATATACCATTTCTGATGGTTTATGAAACTATTGAACCCAATTTTTACTCTCCATCTAGTCACATTATCCACCATAATCATATCACTCATTCACATCTATATCCCACCATTAAAATCAAGACAAAATCTCATCCATACATACCTCAAATCCTTGGGAAACATCATCTTTCATAAGGGTTACAAAGACACCTATTTGAGACATCTAAAGGATGTTAAATCAAGAATTAACAATGGTCACAAGGACATCAATGAATTTAGCATCAATGATATGGTCTTAACATCATACATTTCTAGAATGGGTGTTGGTTAAAAGATCGAGAAAGAATTTCCATCCTACATCTTTCCTACCTCTAATAAATCAAGATGATAAGTAAAAAATAAATAAATAAATAAATAAATAATCATTCATCTAATAATGAAAACCAGCCTTTTAGCACCTTGGGCAAGTAACATGATGAAAATTAGTTTTCAGCATCATGGTAAAATAATCTATTGTCTATACTATACCTCAACACTTGGGGGGAAATCCATTTCATCCCTATAATATCCCATCCACATCATAATTGTCTATCATATTTTTTAGTCTATTTTTCCTACCCAACATATGCCATTTTGCATCCTATTATGTCCATATTTTCTTCTAATCTTGACTTTCATATAGGAATGGAATATATATTGAAAAATGTTTTAGATTCATCTTGGCATATCCTCCAATGCACACTTGGGAAACTAGATGTCTATTTCATTCATGATATGGTCATTAATGATCTGTAGTCCATTATTCCTTCATCCTCATTCCTTTTTCCACATCACCCTCATCCTTTGGTTGTCCCCATCCATTATTCCATTCATTGTTATCCTAATTTCTAGGCTTGGTCTTTTCTTTACTAATAACCCCATTTGTATAGTGTACATACATATTCCAAAAAAATATCTAAAAATTGAAATATAGCAAAAATCCAAAAAAATCATAAAACATGCAAAATGTCAAAAATATTCCCAAATGTCTTGTCTTATACCCATTCCCCTATTTACATCTATCTCCATGCCCTTCACCTCTCATTTCTATAACCAAGTCATAGTCATCCATACTATAATAGTCTTTCATCCCCTATTATAAATTTGGGAAAATATAGTCTATATTGAGCTAGTAAATAAGTCTTAAGTCTCTCATCTAAGATCACAACATGGTCAATCCATAGGTCAACTAATCTTTGTATTTAAATCAATCCTAGTCCAAGTCACTAGTCTACTCCAAGTCCATATCCTTGTCCAATTATATATCCTTAATACACATTCACATCATAATCATCTTATTCTAACTCATCACTTGATAAATCACACCATAAAATCTAATCAAATAAATAAACAAGGTAGATACGTGTGTATGTTACTTGTATTTTCTATGTTTTTTGACTTGTTTGCATGTCTTTTATCATGTATGTTTCATTTGATTGTTTATGTTTATTTTTTGTCTTGAATCATAAACATTTTTTCATATTGGATAATGAACAAGGATGATATGATGACACCAAAAGCTACAATGATGCTTTTAGGTGCCTTTGATGATACATAGTTCACTATTTACCCCTTTTGATGCACTTTGGCATGATATCCTCTTGGTCATACTTATATCATGAGGTGTACTACCTAGTTATATATTTATTGGATTACGTAAACTATGATGAGACTTATTACAACAATGATGGATTTATCATTTCTTTTAATCAATCTAATCATCTCACATCCCATGTCTAATCATTTATCTTGTTCCTTTGTATTCCAACCAATCATCAAAGTCCAATCATTCCTCCTAGTCATATTATAATCCCATCTATATCCTAAATTCATTCATCTATCATCTCATATAATAACTAATAATTCCTCCAAGTCCTTTTATCATCATGTCTGTATCCTCTAACTAATCATCTATTATATATATAGTCATCCACATCTAACATCTCAACTTAACTTTCAGTTCAATCATCATCACACTTAACATCTATCTAAAAACTAACATGTATAACAATCCTCAACATCGTAATATTCTAATTGATTATTTTCATCCTCTATCATCTATTTAGAACTACATCAGCCTAAGGTTTCTTTAGACTATGTAAGCAATACTTGGCCACCTTTTAATGCTCAAGGGTAACTCAACTACCATTATCACATCACCTTAATATTTTGGTCATTCGATAATATAATTTATTCTCTTTCATATCCTTCATCATATCACTCAAATTTATCCTTGAGCTACAATCATCATTAATCTTCTCAAATAATTATCTTATCCTAGCCTAACAAATCTCCTTTGCATGTGTCATTGCTTGGGAGATGTCAAAATCTTATGTCCTTTTGTCTTATCATTCTCATGTTATGGTTGATTCCCTTTTGGGATGTGTTGAAAACCATGACATAGTAATTTTTACTCCTTATGCATGTGTCTTTACTAGAGACATCATCAATTTTTATATAATTACTTAGGTCAAGTTCATCATCTATCTCACATCTCTCATCCCATCCTCTTGTATTTTCATCACATATTGCCCCTTGTTTCTTATTTTCAAGTGGATATCTAGCTTCTTCCTCCCCACATATCCCCTTGAGGGGGAATCATATCCAATCATACAATTTACTAAAATTCATCCATAAATTTATTTTATCTCTGAAAGACCATTACTCCTTCCACTTCATCACTCATAATGCCCTTTCAAAGAGGGGAAAATTATATGCACTTAAATTCGCTTGCTTAATTTATTATCACTAATATTATTATTAGTCAACACTAACCTTACTAATTTTGTCTAATGATCACTAACCTCATCTAAATAATCCTTACTAATCCTCCTAATAATTTATCTAACACTGCCCTTCATTCTTATTCATCCATTAACCTTATTCCTACCCCAATTTTTCATTTATCTACCGAATCCCCTATTATCCACTAACTAATACCACTTATCTAATATTTGGGAACTTAACATTTCCATAACCCACCTACCCACCTACTCCTAAGATTTCCTACAAGCCTACCCTACCTAGATAATCTAGAACCCCCTAATCACATGACTAATCTACCACTAATCATGTTTAGAATCCCATAAGAGATTCTATAGGCTTTGAATTCTAGAACCTTCCCTCCTCTAGAATCATCCAAGGAATTTTTAATTCCTTGGATAATCATCCACCATTGATCTCTTATATTGAATAATGGCCATTGATCTTATCACCTCCTTTTTTTTTAAACCAACCCATCATCCATGGCCAAGCTAACTTTTGGAATCATATGTAAACTCTCACATAGTCATAATACAATCCATCTTAAATCCATATCATCTTAGTCTCTTGATAAAGCAAGCATCACACCAAAAATATGAGTCTATCTATAACAATCCAACAACAAAGTCAAGAATCATTGGAATCAGTTAGAAAATATTGGAAGGAAGCCATTAGGAACTAGCTAGTGGTAAAAAATCATTTTTGATTGATTATTGTTCCTATATTTCTCTCCCTTTTGATGTTTTGTAAGTTTTGGGTAAAATTACTATTTTTATTAGTTTGAATCCATAAGCTCAAAATTATAAGCATTCAATACATAAAGTTTTTGGATCATTTTTTAAAAATGAATTATATGATTCAATTTGAGTAATTATTGAGTAATTCCTAATTATAAGTTATTTTTGAAATAAACTCGAGTAATATTGATTAGAGAATGTCATGAGTTGTCATTCCATCTGGTAATCTACATAATCCCAGTCATATAACCTATGCCAATATATCATGATATATGAGAAATTATGAACATATGTCATGCACCCCATTATAATAATTTATGTAATATGAGTCCTATAATATATATATAATACTCTCATCAAATCTATGAAATATATCATAAACATGTGTAAACTATTAAATATGCCCCCAATCTATATCAAACATGTTATAATCTGAGTAAAACGTATAATAATCTATGTAACCCTATATCATTCTAAAGTAATATGTGCCATTTTTTTATTTTTTTTTGTGATTGTGAAGGATTAATTTCTAATACGAGATAGTGTGTATTCCCATTTTTGAGGTGAGGAATGTTGCCTTCAGATTACTCATCTAAAAATAAATAAGTTATGTTCATCACATTATGTAAAAAAATATATAAGCATTTTAAAGCATGTATTTACATGTAAAGAATATGTCATCATAGTAATAATATATCACCTAAGTATTTATGAAACATTCATCTTAGACAATAAAAGTGTCATGTCAAGATAAATATATCATTGAAAAATTCAATGAATATTCATTATAGCAATGAGAATCCATAAATTAAGTAAAAACTATGTGTAATGTGCATGATATGTATTATATCATGAAAAAATAGAATAATATTGAATGATGTGTATCATGACACAAAAAATATAAAAAAATAGAAAATTGATCCACACACAAGTGTCATGGTCATGATGCACAAATAAAGAATAAACAATAGAACTCAATTTCACACAAGGCAAGAATAACATGTATTGGACAATAACATGTCACACGCATGATGGAAAATAAAATGTCACACATAATTAGAGTTAAATAAATAAAAATGAGTGAGGCACACAATATAATAAACAATCAATTATTACATCATATAACACACAAAAATATCAAACATGCATAGAAAAAGCAATGCTAATTGACACAATCAATGTATGTCATCATCACATATAGAAAAATAAAATATCTAGTGAAATATAAAGATAAATGGTATGATTCAGATAAATTCATGTATAATCAGTGTAAAGTATCTCTATATGATTAATGGAAATATAAGATAAAACCTATGTAAAGTAATAATATTCCCCCTATAATAACATGCACCTAGTGCAATAAGGTAGATACTTAGTATAGAAATGTCTTGCATCCATGTGTCCATTTCATAAATGACCTATATGTCCTACATCTCACTCAGGTATACTATGAATGGATGTGCACAGAAAAAGCTAGATATACAATGTACTATATGTAATAGAGCATAAACAAGTCATATAACAATAAATACATGTCATGCATATGTCCTAATTTTGATTTATCTATTTATTGTTAAGGATTTTGAATTGTGTTTTCATTTTTAAAAATTTAATACACATCCATGTAGTCAATTAAGGAAAAGTGGTAATGTTGTGAAGAGTATAAAAATGGAAGATATATGAATAATTTATGGCATGTGTCAAGATATAGTGCACACCAAATGTAGTAGCTTAATAGTGTGGATGAAGTGAAGGAAAAACACATTCCCCCACTATGTATGTGAATTATAATATCACATATCAAGAGAGTATGTGGGATGTGGTGGGGGCTGAGGAGGAATCAATGTATATTCTCATATAATATGTAGCCATAAATGTATGTGATTGTGTAAGTGCAACGTAGGCCATAAAAATCATGGATAATCAATATGTAGGGATGATTAAGTAATATGATATGAAATAATGTGAACAAGGATGAGGATGATATAAAGGATGTATCTAATGGATGTTATAAAGGAAAAGAAAAAGCAAATTTACACTTGTGTCAAGATAGAAAAATAAAGGGGATGAGGAATCAAGAAAATATCAAGAAGATATGTATAATATATTACATTCCATATAACCAATGATCTCATCATATTTGGACATATCAATAATGATAGAATTTTCCATCCAACTAAATGGAGAAAAAATTACATACTCTATTGATCCTCATCTAAAATTGAGTCATTATAATATATTTGTGGAATTAAATACATAGTAACATTCAAACTTACATTCATAATATATACTTGGGTTTAACCTATTGGATATGTTTATAATAGTATTATTCCAATAATGATATCTTGATATTGATTACTTTCTTTTGTTTCCAATGTACCATTCTTTATTTACTCAATATTTTGATCTGTAGCTTATGGATTTTACTTTCGTATCCATGCATGTACACTATGAGATGTAACTATGTTATGAACAAGATTCATCTCTTAAAATGTTGTATATCTTTGATATTTTAACAAATAACCTTGGAATTCAAATGAAATAATCATATTAAAGTTATCCTATCTTGATTCCATTTGTCTTAACCATGATTTTATAAGTGTTGGTGAGATATTTAGTATTTGTATTTCAAAATAGTGAAGGGGATGAAAATTCTCTCCTCTATTCAGAGGGGAGGTTTCCTTTATTAAAAATAGGAATAATAGAAATTAAAATATTTACAATATTTATAGGTTGAATGGAGTTTTGGGTTTTATTGCTTTTAACCATTAAAGAAAAATAAAAATAATGAAAGGGAAGGGTCATGCATGAATGAAAAAACTCATATTTCATCCCTTTTATGATAAGAAATAATTCTAAAATTAATATGATAGTTTTACAATAAAATAAGTATGACTTGAGAGTTGAGGGATATGCATCGATATAAAAAAAACTAGACATGAAGTTCTGGAATTTCACTTATGTTCCTAGTTTGAAGAATGGACACAATGTCTCTTTCTCCTTTCCTTTCAAGTAAAATTACAATGTGAATCAAACAAACCTTATACAATATCCATTTATCATATTTATAGAGGTAGGATGGAATGTGTTGACCCTTTGTACTCTATAATTTTGAATTATTTTCCATAAAAACAAAATTCATAAATTTAGAAAAGATGAAAGTAGAATAAGACAAAAGGTCTTCTAGGAAGTATTCCTATTAGATGGATCTAAGTTAGAGGTAGTACTAATTTGAATTTATTCTAAAGAAAGGTTTATGTATTTTGAATTTCTTGAGTGCATAAATAATTTAATTCCCCTTTGGAATTATCATATTCTTCTAACAAATGAGCCATTTTTTGTATACTAACACCATAGTGTGTAGAATATCCAAAATATCCTTCCACTATGCATTCATTTCCTTAACTTAAGCATATATTTCATTGAGTATGTTCATAGAGGATACGTCAAAGGTACCTCATTTTAACATCTCATCCTTAATTAAATTCAATAATTTATCCTTTATAACATCCACTAGATGAAGTCCTAAACCATCATCCTTGAGTAAATCACAAATAAGATTCCCCAAATTGGAACATGCTTCAGACATATTGTCTTCTCCAAATTTGGATTTCTATTTCAAGTGATCCATAACTTTCTTCAACACTTCCACCTTAAGTATGACACATTTTAACTATTCAAATGATAGGTATTCTTATTTTTTTATCATGCATACCTATTTTGAAAAGTACATTTTCATTAATACCCACCATCTCCTCAATATTAGTCATTTTTTTTCCAAAATTGATTTAATTTTGATGCAACTTTATTTTTTTATCAACTAAAATTTTCTCTACATAAATATTTACCATTTCATCAATTTACTTTAAACCATCAAGCAATAATTGTTCCACCTTTTTCAAAACTATTATATTTAGATAAGGCTAAAATATTTTATTTACTTATTATAGGGACATGTGATGGGGGTTAAACCTAAGAATTCTTAGGGCTTCCATTAAATTCAAGAGATAACTAATACATTTTTCAATTTTTTGGACTTGATCCTTCAATTCTTCTTGAGTGGTTCACTCTTCTCAAATCTCTTGATTATCCTTTTAGTAGTCACTTAGAAATTTTGCACATCACTTTTGTGAGTGGTTTCACCCATAGAAAGATTCATCTCTCCCCCATACTCTCAACATTTAGTTTTGTAAACTCTACAAACTGAGCACCAAATAGGTCTATGACCAAGCAAGAGGTGGTATTGGCCTTTTTGGAGGAGGCACAAGAATATTTTCCAAGGTGTTAAAGTATGATAACTCCAAATATACTATCTTATTTTATTTTCCAAATAATATTGGCATCTATTTAAATTAAAAATTATTGGTACTAAACATCTATGTATCTACAATAGTTGATGAAGTTAGCGGTGTAGGTTATCTTGGAGGAGTCAAGTATGGTGAAGTAAGATGCGAGGATAAGATAGAATAATAGGAAAAATTTATCCTAGTTAACTATAAATAGATATCTTTCCTACACCTGATGACTATTCCAGACCTTGAACATAAGTAATATATTGTTATGTAGTGTTCTTGATTATAAAAGAGGGATATCTAAGTTGGGAAGAAGATTATTGTATGAGTACTTATTTCTTAGTTTGAAAATGTATTCCCACAAGGGGGAATTCACTGCAATTATGAAATATTTCACACACACACACACACACACACAAAATATGAGATATAGAAGTGTAAATGAATAGGCAAAGCATATGAGACAAATGACACAAATATTTTAAAGTGGGAAATCCTCCAAGAGGTAAAAAATCCATGAAGATATTCAATAATTGAGAAACAATAATAACCCCAACACAAATTCTTCTCCTTCTCACTTCTTCACGCAGTGCTTTAAAAAACTAACAAACTGAATATGATCAAAATAATTTCATATTTGAATGAATTAATAATAGGGTTAAAACCCTATTTTACAGTGAAATTCTAAGAGAGGTGACCATTATAAAAATAATAGGTCCATCCATCCCAATAAAGTCATTTAATTAATTTTTGGTAACTCATTAAAAAATTATAGCTTTATTATTTATTTCATAAGGTTTTAACCTCATGTTAATAAATAATATATTATTATTATTTAATAACTTTATCAAGGATAAAGGTTAATAATCCCACTTAGAATTAAATGCTCTAACACTCCCCCTTAATTCTAAGTGGGGATAAATTTCATAGTCATCTTAGAAATTAATTATACTCTATACACAATTGAAAGATTTAAAAAACTTCATCATGCCAAACACCACCTTTTGAAATAAAAGTAATTATAATCCATAGATAACTCAAAAATAAGTTTAGGCTAGCATGATCATGAGACTACATCTCATAGTTTATCATGAATAATCACTAAGCATATTTGGAACCTTTTATAACATAAGGACCTCCATTACAAATTATGTTTTTTAATGTATTGAGATACAAAAATAAAAATTCCACATGAATTTTACTTAAATCACATAAATTCCACACAAAGTTTATGATGATTTACAATGAGAAGAAGTATAGAGAAGAAGAAGAAACATATGGTCATTAGAAAGTGGAATTATTATGCACACTCCCCCTCAATGGTAACTCTGAGAGGCCCAACATTACACAAAACTAATAAAACTTGGTACCATCAAGTGTTTTTATGAAGATAGCTACCACTTGTTCATCTATAGGATAGAACTATAGATTAATATAACCATTCAAGACTTTCTCTTAGATGAAATGCACATAAACTTCAATGTGTTTAGTTCTTTGGTACTGCTCTAGATTTTTTGCTAGATATATGCAACTTTAGTTATCAAAATGAAGGATAGTACTCTAAGAAACACATAAATGAAGTTCTTCCAATGGCCTTTGCAGCCACATGGCTTCTTTAGTAGCTTAAATAACACTTATATAATCAGATTCTATAGAAGAAAGAGAGATACTAGGTTGTTTCTTGCTACTTCAAGTGATAGTGTAGACATATAATTCCTAACACCATATGTTTTGAAATTGTCAATCTTACTCAAATTGCACTCAAATGCATATTTTAGGACAAAATCCATAAAACATTCTAAATGGTTCAAACTTGTTATTTAAAAGTGCTAATTTAGGCCAAAGTATCCCTAAAATGGGGTAATGTATTTTAAGTGATTCCTAACTTTGATCAATTTATTTCAAGTCAAAATGATGATTTTGCCTTTTTGTGCTCTGGATCACTCTTTTCTTCTAATTCACTAGTACACATCATGCACCTTTGTTATGTTGTGTTGGAAATGTCATAAATGGAAATATGGTTTCAATGCATCTAACATCACCTTATAATTCTTCTTGAGTCAAATTATGACCCAATAATATGACTTTTTGATCATTTTAATTAATTAAGGGCCAATTTCCAAATAATTACACAAATGTTGATTAATCATGATTAAACCTAATTAATTTGAATCAAGAGCTTAAGTAGATTTTCCATGGAAGTAATTAAATATTTATTTTTGGAAATTGATTTATTTTAATTGCATCATCAAGTGACATCATTTATTGGAAAGGCATCCCTAAGTCATATATGCATAAAATAGCTAAATCATGGACTCCCATGCCTCATTAATGCATCCCATGCCTCATTAATGCCCCTTGTTATAAAATAATTATGAGGGCATTTATTTATTTTAGCCTATAAAATTGAATGGATTCTTGGCCAAGCATCTTGACCTCAAGAGGGATGGTCATAATTCATTATGATAAATCTCAAAAATCTATAAATAGAGAGGACATGAACATCATTTTTAAGCTCAAATATTATCATGTTATAATGATAAAATATCTTCACAACTCATTTGTCTTTTGATTATTTCATTATTCATATTTGGATTAGCTTCATTGGATAGGCAAATAGATAGTTTCAATATCAAGAACCTAAGTTTATAGTGTTCTTGAGACATCAGAGGAGTTTTCCACCATTGTTGATGAAGACAAGGATGCTTGGTCAAGGTGAGAACATGATTAGAGCCAATTTTGGGTAATAAAATAGATTTGGTAAGGTAACTAGTATTTATTTCTTTCATTTCATTCTTCTTTATCATTAGTAACCCCCACATGAATGGTTTGGCTTGATGTGTTTAGATATTTAGGAATTTTTCTTTGATTTCTTAGATTAATGCTTGAATAATCATTTCTTGTAATCCAATCTATATTTTGGCATGATCAATGGGATAACACCCCACAAATTTGGTCAAAAGGTACCTAAAAGCAACTTACAAACCATTTCCTTACATTATCTTGGTGTGTGGGAGAAAAGAAGGTGAAAATTTGAGAAAAAATCCATTTTTTATAGAAGTCATGGTTTTGTTTCTAAGAGTCACAATTTTATTCTCTATTACAATCCCACTACTGACACAGTCATGAATTTGTCACCCTTAATAGTGATTTTATGAATAGTAATATTGTCACTTTAAACAGTGATTTTCTTGCCTAAAACAATGATTTCATTACCTAGAATGGTGAAATTGTTTATCCCAGAACAATGATTTCATTGCCCAGAATAGTGAAATTAATTATCTTGAATTGCAATTTTGTCACTCTGACTTGAGTCACCTTGACCCAAGTCATCCTGACCCGAGTCACCCTGAATCATGATTTTGTCACCCTGAATTAGGATTTTGTTACCTCAAATAATGAGATTATTTCTTAGAATAGAAAAATTGTTTATCCCAAATTGTGATTTTATCACCCCAAACTGAGTCACCCTGAATCACAATTTTGTTACCCCAAATAGCGAAATTATTACCCAGAATAACAAAATTGTTTAGCCCAAATCATGATTTTATCACCTTGACCTTAGTCACCCTAACCTAAGTCACCCTAAATCATGATTTTATCACCCTAAAATCATGATTTAATTATCTTGAATAGCAAAATTCTTGACCTAAATAGAAAAATTATCATCTAGAACAATATTTTTGTTGCTAAGAATAACATTTTTGTTACCCAAAATAATGATTTCATCATCCCAAATAAGATTTTTATGGCCTAGAACAATGCTTTTGTCATCTTGAATAGTGTTTTTGTCACCCTAACCTGAATAGTGATTTTGTAGCCCTAAAAAATAAGATTTCACTATGGAATAGTGAGATTTACTGTGTAAAACCCAAGAACTCATTTTGTAAATTTTTTTGCCTCATTTGGAAAAGTGATTCAAAGCTAAGCAAAACTCTAACTTTTTCATTGTAGAGCCACCTTGAATAAGGATCTAAACAAGCTTAGTATAGTATTTTAAAACTCTTTTTAAGTGTTTATAATGAACTAGGAACATTTATTTTGGTGCTTAAAGGAAACACTTAGATGTTTGCTTGAATATTTTGTACTTGTTCTTTACAATTTTTTACATATTAAAGATAAGGAGCTAAAGAACATCACCATACATTTCATTTACTCATTTAAAATTGAACACACTTCAAGTTTTTACAATTATTTTTATCATTGGTTACCTAGATTAGATTTGTTTGAGCAAACAAGGAGTTGTGCATGTATTCTCTCCCATTCGTCCCCTTTAGGGAACTTTTGGGATCAAAAGCACTAATTTCATTATAAAGTGCCTTAGTCTAAAGGCATAAAAGAGAAGTTATGAAGGCTCTCCCTCAGACATGCATGGTTTGGGTGATCTAGAAACAACCTTTAAAGCCTTTTTACTTTTTTTTTTTACTTTTATTACATATTGGTTTGTGAGGGGGATTTCATTACCTCCCATAAGTTCTTTAGGGAAGCTTTGACCTAGGGCTTCATCTCCTAGCATTTTATTCAACCCCTCCCCATGTGAGGGTATATATATTAGGATCACCTACTAAGATGGTGGTTTGAGTAGTTAAATCGTCTCTTATCACTAGGTTAAGCCCATGGGACATATGATCATGTTGGACATCGTACTACACTGAGAAAGTGATGGATGTAGTGGTTATAAAAAGGGAAAGACATTTTTACAACAAGCCATATGACATAGACCCAATTGACATGTTTATTCTCTTCAATGTTAATGTGAAATAATTGTGTATGGGATCCATCTAGAAATTTTCAAAAACTTGCTAGTTTAATTAACCCCACTTTGCCACACTTTGTCAGTTTAGAGCTTAAGATGATTAATTAGTTGATTTGTATTTCTCTTAGATAACTTGGTCTTGTTTTGGATCAAAACTAATTTTTAACATAAATGTCATAACTAAAACACATTTTCCACAAATATCTTGAACAAGGAGGTGTTATACTATCTAAATAAAAATCACATTTTCCTTGTTCAAATTGTCATCATAAATTTTGTATCATCATTGGTCTAATTGGTGTAGTTATGCTACCCATTTGAGTCTAAATAATTTGTCAAATTTTATTAAGTCCATTGATAATTCACATTCAAAATTGAACCTTTTTAAGTTCTAAGGGTTGATGTGTTAAATTGGGTTTGCCATTTACACATTAAACTTGTTTTAACTTGGGTTCAATTTCTATTTTTTGAATTGAGGGCCATTTTATAGACTCAAAATCACACTTATAATATTGGTGGAATTAAATCATCTTGTGCATCACTCACATTTTGAGTCCTAGAACACATTTTATACTATCCTCCCTTCCTATCAACATGTGGTGGCATTGTTCTACCCATTTGGTTTTAGCTTTATACTTAGGAATTCTTGCATGTTTTCACATCATGAGATTCTTAGTTCACATTGTATTCTTCATAATTTGAAGAGATTTATTCTATTTTTTAAGTGTTAACTCATTGAATTTGAACTAGATTTTATAGTATTGATGTATCTTAAAAGTCTATCTTTTAGTGTACTAGTGACACTCTAGGTTTTTTCAAGTTATCATACCCTCTTCTGATTTATATGATTTCAACCCTACCTAAGGTTGATTAATTTTGTGAGTGAATTCTTCTAATTGTGTGTGATTCTAAATAACCCTCCTTTTATAGTATCTTAGGTACAATATGCACTTTTTTAAAAGAAAGGTCAAATCCATACATTGTTTAAACATTTGCAGAAAATTTATTCAAATTTAATCAAATGTGTAGATGCCAAAAATATGCACACTATGATTCTAAGTGTCAAAATACCCCTTGACCACCTTGGGACCATCTTAGGACCAATTTGACCCTCTAACCCCTAACCAAATCTACCCATAGTTAGTTTGACTAAACTAGATTAATCCTAGCTTTTACCTAATTTGACCCTTCACCCTTGATCATTGATGATCAAGTTGACCATCGATGGTCACCTTGACCACCAATGGTTAGGGTGAACCTCCTTAACTACCAACATGAAAACTCATCCACCTTGATTTTCTAAAAATAGCTCATCTAAACCTAGTTGTGAACCATTGCATGTACGTGTTAACATTAAGAAGCCCAGTTCATATCTTGTTGCAACTCTCTTACCTTGCCTATAATAAGAGAGGATCAGGGAGGTGAAGATCATCTATAATTACTATAAAGATCTTGTGCATTTATAATTCTCTTTGTGTAGGTCAATCATCATCAACAATCTAGCTACAATGTTAGAGAGCCTACTTGTCATCGTAGCTCTGCCAAAGTACCAAGTATCTTTACTCTATTAGAATCATGCCAAACTCTACCAATGAGTACACCACCTCAAGCATCCACCCAATCTACCTTATACAAGATAAGTACTTGGTTTCTAGTATTCCATTACTTTATTTACTTTTCACTCATAACCCAACACCTACCCAACTCCTAGAATCTCATTTTGAGATCCTACCAATTAACTTGTTATCAACCTAGATCTACCCATAGTAACCATTGATGGTTGTCTCAATCATTGATGATCTATCCAACCACTAAAAGTCACCTTGACCACTGATGGTCACCTTACCATCAATGGTTAGCCTAACTATTGACAGTCAATGTGGCAACAAATTCTAGCAAGCTATTTTCACCTAATTACCCCCAACCAAAAATGATTCTCTGTGTCCCTACCTATTCACAGACTCTTATCTAATTTTTTGAAGCATACCCCAACCATCTAACACTAATGTTAATTAGCTAATCACTATTTTAATCATTTCTAGTCTATTTCTTAATCAAGCATTTTTGTGTTCAATTTTAGTACCTTTTGACTATTAATACAAGTAATTTCTATTCTATTTTATAAAGTTAATTTTTAAAACATGTGGATTGATGACCCCTAAGGAAGCTCTTGCTTCTGGGATCTAGCTATCGCTAGGCAATCAACTCAACTATTTATCTAACAAATGAATTTGCTTTAGTGCTTTCTTATCTATAGGCCATCCTCCCAATCCAAAGAGGAGTTATTCACAATCATCTGACTCAACACACACATAATTAAATAGGTTTTTCAACCATACCCATACTTAATTTCTTCTTTTCCGTTTTGAAATAATAAGCTGAAATTCAATGAAACATTCTAACATGCTCGGTGGGACCCTTATGTCTTTACTTGGGTTCTTATTTTCTAGCATTCTCTCTCTATTATATTCTCATTAATGAAATCAAAACTTTCCTTTTTGCTTAAAATTAAGTGCATACATTGACTTCTTGAAAGTTTAGTTCGTATAGCTTAACTTAAAAGCAAAGTAATCTATTGTAGCTTCACTCTTTGTTGTACACACTCAACCAAACCACTTTCATCAATTAAACATCAAATAAAGTTAAGACAAGGCCTGACTAGGGTTTCATCACCTAGTAGTAACCTTACCCTTTCCCAGTTTTCCCACTTAGATGTCATTACCAAGGGGAGGAGAACCAACTTAGCTCTTTTGTTGAGTATAATTTCTAGATATAAATATATATTGGCTAAGCACCGGACACCCTTATCATTTTGATGTGTGAAGTAAGGGGGTAGGCCCCAATACCAAGCCATGTATTGATTCTAATACAAATTATTTTTGAGAGCCTAAACACAACCTAAAACTACCCTTAGACTTCATCTCTAGTACCCACTCTATAAACCAATTTTAGTCACACAACTTCTTAAGGAAAAAGCCAAAAACAATATTAATTAAAACTCTAGGGTTTAATGTGTCTTTTAGAGTGGGATTTGATTTCTTTCATCATATATTCTCTTCTTTTTGTTTGAGTATTGAGGCCATTTGTGATTTATATCTCCCCTATCTCGTATGGTTCTCACTTGCCATCAATAAAAAGACCTTATAGAGAAAACCCCATCACCAAGCCAACCTACCTCTTCTACCTCTTCATCCATGGACTATGTTTTTGAACCAAAAGATTCTCCTCATCCCTCAAGAATTCTTACCTTTCCTTAGGAGGTTCCTTAGGGAGATGCAAAGTTTTTTGCTTTCCTAGATAACAATACCTTAGCCTTTCAACATTATATTACAACCATGTTCTATCATATCCCAACTTCAACCCCACCTATAGATCTGCCTTATGGCATGCCTCTCCACCTCATGGGGAGTACCTCTATTTCCATGATTACTACCCAACCATTGACTACCCAAGATTACTCATCAACCAATAACCCCTTTGAGAATACCATAGAAAACCAATCAACCCAAACTACTGCTACCCTTATACCTTCCAATCCTACCACCCACTCCTCCACCATGGGAGTGCCTACCTCTAACACTACCAAACTTCCTTTAGCTACCCCCAATCCATCAAACACTATTTTGATTCAAATCCTTGTGGTGTTCATACCCTCTACCTTACCATTGATTAGCATAAGGGTCACCACCCTTCCATTGATTACCAACCCAACTACCACTCCTATCGAACAATCACCCCTTGCACCAAAATTTGGCTACATCCTTAACCTATAAGGGCATATACCACTACCCAATACCCAAATGCCTACATCTACCTACCCTTATGTATCTCCCACCCAACCATTGTCATTCACATACCAATATGTGGCATCCTCCCAACATTCTACCCACTGTCAGTATGTCTCCCAACCATCGTAACATTTTGCATCTTATAACCTTCTAGGTGCAAAATCATAAGCAGACCTAATGAAGATGCTTATGGACAAGATGACCACATTAGAGTCATATATTTTGGGTGCTCACAACATATTTTCATATGACCAAATCTATAATGAGCCCATCCATCCATCCATCCATCCATCTATCCATCTATACCTATAAATCCATACCCTTCTGAATGGGAACTTTCCAAGTTCTCTAAATTTCAAAGTAAATATGATCCCTAACAACACCTTAAGGCATTTAGGCATGATTTTTAACTCATCACCTATAATGATTCCCTTTTTATCCACACCTTCCCCATGTCTCTATCTGGTCTAACATTGGATTGGTATAGTACCATACCCAAGCACTCCCTTTTCTCCTTCACCCAATTGGCTCAAACTTTCTTGGATCATTTTTTGATCAATATCTCCAAGAAAGTTTCTATCACTAACCTCTAATGTATCTAGTAGTTTTAGGGTGAATCCATTATCGATTTTGTAGCTTTTTGGAGGAGCCTAATTAACCAATGTTCCCTATCCCTACCTCAACTTGAACTCATAGAGTTCTTTTCCCGAGCATGTGCTAAACATATCTCCTCTACACTGCATGTCCAAATATTCTAAACCTTTGATGAATCTTTTATCATGACACATAAGTTAGAGAATAGATCAAATAATGAAAGAAAGCTAAAGATCAAAAATAAAAACTCAACTTACAAAACCAATGAGGCCTCTTCCTCCAAATCAAGCAACTAGTCTAATATTAGTACCGAGACCAAGGGAACCACAAATGTGGTTGTCCTTAAGGCTGCTCCTCCACCATTTTTTAGCTAACCAAATTTCTCTAGTTCTTCAAATCAAAACATGAGGAATAAAAACTAGAACAACTAGAAGAAATTCACTCCACTTGGATAATCCTATATTTCCATCTTGGAGAAGTTATTGAAAGCCAACATCATTCAATTTCCTCCTATAAAACATTCTAAATAGTTTGATGACTCTCATCTTGAACCTAGTTAGTTTAATGAGAATGATATATCTGCCTTTCATTTGGTAATACGACATGATTTCATTAGGTGCAACACCTTTAAGAGCCATGCCCAATCCCTCATTGATAAAAGGGAGATTACATTGGACAACCCCCATGCACCATCAAACCAAGCCCTTGATTTATTCAGAAAAATTTTCCTAGACCATGCTCCTACCAAGGATGAGAAATAATTTTTAGTGTTCTCATGATGCCCACATAGTTAACATGGTCCTTAATGCACTCATTACTACACAACCTAGTACCCAATCTTTTAGTCTTTTACCCCCTCCATCTATTGAGATAGTGGACTTACCTTCCCTTCTTTTAAACACTCAAATTGAAGAAGTGCCATATTTTCCCCCTCCACATATTAAGGTAATGCAGCTACTAGCCTCCTTTTCAACTATCATATCATAATAACCAACCATCATAGCCTCATCTTCACCTACCAAGCAACCCACCCTTCCTTTAGGAATAATTATCAAGAAAGAAATCCCCATGTCCACTCCTCCCATAGAGGAGCCATCTATCTCAACCTTACATAATTTTATTGAGGAAGAGGAGAAGGTTACCTCCCCACTTTACCAACCCATGGGTATATCATTTGAGCCTACTACCCAGGGGCCTAAATCGATCTATAAACCATTTTATATACTAGTTCAGAGATTGGAATTTTTTTCCAAACCCAAATTAGATCAGGATACCTTTTGGTAGCAACTAGGTCTCCCTTATAGTAAAAAATAAAACCTCTAACCCTTTCTTTGGTGGACCAACCCATTGCTTCTTTTAACCAACCCATTTATATATCTACCCAACCAACCAAAACCTCTACCCAACCAACCAAGACCTCTACCAAACCAACCAACCTCCAACCACCTAGGTCAACAAAAGCCCAAAAAATTGAACCCTCTTCTTTCACCCCAACTAGACCAACCAAAATCCTTGATACCCTCCCTACACCAAGCCTTAGTTATCTATTTGTGAAAGTAGACCTAACCCCTTCAAACCCACCAACCAAGTGCCAAACTAAGGCAACCAAAGAGGTAAAACCACCTAAAGTATTGAATTCCCAAATTTTACCTCCCTCAACCTTGCCTTCCATTTTTGGACCTTATCCCTCTACCTTGGGTAGGAAGCCCATTATCTCTACCATAACCCCACCACATCTCTTGGTTACACCTTCGTAATTGCTTTTGTATACACCTATCTTCACTACATCAGCAATACCTTAGCTACCTACCTTATAATCCTTCACCTCTATCTCATCAACCTCCTTACCTAAACCAATGTCATCAATTGAGTGTACCACCCTACTCAAAACACCTATCACTGAACCTACTTCCAAATAACCTTCTACCTCAACAACCAAATATAAGATCACTACACCTTTACCATCTTTTAATGAATCCTACTACACCATTTCCATAGGTTATTGCAATTTTTTTTGTTTAGCCTTACCTCTCATCGGACCCTTTGATCCTCTTTCTTCAAATCACATCTGGTATAATAACCACCAAGTGTGTTCTTATCATAAGACACCTAACTATGATATGGAGAATTGTAAAGCTCTCTAAACCATTATCCATTAGCTTTATGATGAAAATGATCTATTAAAAAATGAACCTCCTATGGGCCCTATACTAATCCAACCAATAACCATACCTAACCAATGCTTACCTACTCCTCCACTCTCACCTCAGAGTGAAAATGAGTTTAAACAATATAATACTTCAACCTCTCCTTCTATCCATACTATCAACATGGTCATGAGATCATAATATAAGGATAAGGGGAAGTTTAAGGTGTCTATTCCATGGATTTATCTATCTTTAACCTCTCAACCAACCCACACCTAATCATATCCATCTTTGACCAAACCCAAGGTGTCTATTTTAGGTGCCTCCCAATCTAACCCCTTAAAATCCATTAGGAGAGTTATCCTCAAGCAAATTCACCAGACCTTGGTGAAGATTATCTTTTATGAGCTGATCTCTACCTCTCCCCGTCACCACTAAATACTCATAGAGGCTTTTCAATCCATAGAGGTCCAACCCAAAGATCCAAAACCACTAGTATCCTTTGTTGGCACCCTTCAAATTTCCAACCTTGATACCTTCAAGGATTTAAAATACCTTCCATCTATCCCAAGGACCCAGATATTTCTCTCTTTATTACTAATTACATCAACCAAACCCACATTAAATAGGTCATGATTGATGGGTGAGCTAACATTAACATCATCTCCTCCCATGCCTACAACCAACTCAACTTGTTAGATAATGTCATGTTCAAAACCTTGGCTATCTTTTGATCCTTAAATGATACCATGGCTAGTACCTTGGGAACTATCATCGTCCATATCCATTTAAGACCCTACACATTCCCCAAAATTCTATATGTAGTGTAAGGTGAATTATAATACAATTTTTGTTAGGATGACCCTAGATTCACTCCATGGGTTATGTCCCCTCCACTCTTCACCATTGCATTAAGTTTGAGTATGAAGGCTAGATCATCACCATAAAAGTTGACCCAAGTCATTTCTCAATATGAAACAAGACCTATCACCCTAATGATGTCTTCATACCCCCATTTAACACACCCTCAATAGCTAAAACCCAATCTTCAACCACCAAAGTGGATATTATATCCCCTTTCACCAATGAGGCATTGACTAGTTCCTCCATCCCTTCAAACCAAATCCCCACCATGGACCCTTTTGAATCAAAATTACATCACCTTTCATTAGGGGAGTATCACCTTTTATCCCTTGACACTTTCCCTAATCCTCATGAGTATGTGAAACTCATCAACCAACTAGGATATGACCCCAATGTTAGAAATGTCATTCCCTTTGGACCTCCCCATCGTTAAACTTGTTTTTTCTATGGGGGAATTAATAAACCCCTTGGAACTTCTACCACATTTATTTCATCTAGGCCATTTACCACTAGTTTATCTTACCTATATAGAGTTTTTCCAAGACATATCTCCATTGGTATGCTTGGAAAGGATTTGGTCTCAGATGATATGAGCATGGCCCACATGAATTGGTCACCATGGTAACTAAGAAGCCTCATGAGAAGTATAGACTTGGTTTCATCCTACCTAACAAGAAGTAACCCAAACCACCTACCACCATCATTATTGAGGAAGATGCCCCTTCCTCACCAACCTCACCTCCACTTATTTGTGAGTATGATGACATCATCCCACCTAACTTTTTTTCATCAACATGATTATCCTTAGACCCCTAATTTATCAAAAGGAAGGGATAATCATAATCATCCCTTTAACCCATCTTGAGATGATAGGAGAAGACTCTCCTACCATTAACACTATTCAGTTCCAGGATGATGATTCTATTCTCACCTACCTTGGTGTCTTGGATTCTTCCATCTACAAATCCCTTATTCATAAGACCTTGACCATGTTTAATGAATCCACCATAGATATCAACTTGGTCACTCTAGATAACCCCCACATTATAAAACTTGGCTAATCACTAAATTCTAAGGAACTTCAGGACTTCCCCTATTTCTTCCAAGACCACAACATAACATTTACTTGGTCTTATAGAAACATGCCTAGAATTAACCCCACCATTGCTACCTATAACATAGTTACCAACCATGATGCTAAACCCATTAAGTAAAAGCTTCAACACATATACCCTCACATAGCCCTTCTCATCAAAGAAGAGATTCAACATCTCCTATTTATCAATTTCATTCAACCTATTGACTATCCACAATGGGTCTTAAATGTTGTACTTATCACCAAAGCCATAAGGGGATTACATATTTATGTGCAATTTCATGACCTCAACCACGCTTACCCCAAAGATGAATTTATTCTACCAAGCATCGACTAGATAGTTGATCTTATAGGAAACCACAAGATATTATCCCTCATAGATGGATTCTTAGGATATAATCAGATCCTAATTGCTCTTGAAGATCAACACAAGACTGATTTTACCACCCCATAGGGAACCTTTTGCTATAGAGTCATGCATTTTAGGTTAAAAAATACTAGTGCAACCTACCAATGTGCCATGACTTATATCTTCCATGACCTTATCCATAGGATTATAGAGGACTATGTGGATGACCTTCTCAAGAAATCCAAACTCTAAAAAGACCACTTGGCCATTCTTAAGATCATGTTTGAGTGGCTTATCCATTACCATGTCTACCTTAACCCCAAGAAGTGAATTTTTAGGGACTTGTTAGGAAAAATTATTGGATTCATTATCTCCCTTCATGGAATCAAAGTTGATCCTACCAAAATCAAAGCCATCCTTGACATGCTTCCTCCAACCAACCTTAAGCAACTCCATAGCTTGCAAGGGAAGCTTGAATCCATTCATTATTTTATCTCCAAAATTTTAGATCGATGCCAACCCTTCTACCACCTTCTGATGAAGGATGTCTCTTTTAAGTGGAATGGTGATTGTCAAGAGGCCTTTGATTCATTTAAAAAGTACCTTTTGTCTCCACCTGTCCTCATCCCTCTCAAGGACATCCAACCTTTCTACCTATATATCTTTGCCACCAACTATTCCCTAGGGGCAATGTCGGCTTATCGAGATGAAAAACACAAGGATCAATCCATATACTACATTAGTCACATGCTTGTAGAGTATGAGACTTGGTACACTCATATGTAGAAAATTTACTTGGATTTAGTCTTTATGGCCACAAAACTTTACCAATACCTTATTAACCATAAAACTTATGTCATAACCAACATTGACCCACTCAAGTACATGCACTCTAAGCCATACCAAAACCAACATATGGCCAAGTGGCTCATGCTCTTAGCAGAGTTTAACCTTGAGTTCCTTTAATAAAATTTAATTAAAGGGAAAGTCATTAATGACCAACTAGTTGAACTAAATTTAGTATATAACTAACCTCCTCCTCTTGATTTCCTTGGTAAGTCCATCATGACCCTCTCTTAAATAGACTTCACCTAGTAAGTCACCATGTTCTTTTATAGATAAAAATATTAATGTTGTGGGGGAGTGGGTATCATCCTTATTCCCTTTCACTATGAGCCCCTTCCTTTATCCTTCAATCTTGACTTTGAATCTACCAATAATATGGCTTAGGATGAAGCACTATAATAGGATTTCAAAATACTTATCCCTAGGAGTCATAATTATCAATGTCTTTGGTGACTCTTAGCTTGTGGTCAATCAAATCAATGACTCTTACCAGTGTAAGAATGATGTTTTGTAGAAGTACAAACAACTAGTTGATGAACTCTTAGCATCATTTAAACACTACCACATGCAATCAACCCTACAATCTACTAATAAGTTCATTGACACCATGGCTTCCCTTACCTCTTAGATACCATCTGTTCCCTTAGATTCTAAGCTATCTATTGTTATCCATAGACTCATCTAGCCTTCTTATATCAAACTAGATTCTCCTACCATTTTTACCATGGAATAGACCCAACCTAGCCTTTGGTATCAACAAGCCTTTGACTACCTCGACCTTGCTATCTTTCCTTTTGACCTTTCTAGGAATGATCAAAGATCATTTATCTAGAGTACCTATCATTATAACATTATAGGGGGAATCCTTTATAAATACAACTTTGATGGTCTCCTCTTCTCTTTCCTACACAGTCTAAGGCCTCTCACGCTATCAAGGAAATGCAAGATGGTATCTATGGTAGACACTTTATTTTCTTGTTGTATTTAAGCATATCCTCTGCCTAGGCTATTATTGGCATACCCTTAACCAAGACTAAAATGATTATGTGAAAAAGTATGCCAAATGTCAAAAACATGCTAATTTGCATCATGTACCTATCCATAGTCTTTGATTTTCCATTGATTCTTGGCCCTTCTCATAATGGGGTCTAAATCTTATTGGTGAAATTAACCCCCATTCCTCATAGTGACACCATTATATCATCACTACAATTGAATATTTCACCAAATAGGTAGAAAATATCCCCTTAGTCTTGACCAAAGTGGAAAACATTATCAACTTTATCAACCATCACATCATCTACTATTTTGGAATTCCTCATAAGATTATCATTGACAATGGTAAGTCCTTTAAGAAAAAGCAATTCCAAGGTCTATGTGATGCATTCAGTATTAAGTTAAGATTCTCCTCACCTTACTTCCCTCAAGCAAATAGATAGACTAAGGCCTTTAACATAACTCTTAATAACATGCTACCTAAAATGGTCAATGCATCTGGTTGAGATTAGCATATATACATCCCCTTCACCTTATGGGCATATCATACTAGCATTAGAACCCCTATGGGTGCTACCCCTTTCTCTCTTGTGTTTGGAGTGGAGGTAGTCTTGCCTCTTCAATTACAAATCCCATCTCTTCACATATCTTTACAAGAGATAATTTCTAAGGATGATCATCATCAACATGATTTATCCCAACTCAAGCTACTTTACTTCATAAGTGTCATTTAACATCTCTTACCCATCTCCATGTCTATCAAGAGCATGTCAACAATGCCTATGAAAAACACCTTAAAGTGTAAGAATTCAATATCAAGATCTCATCCTAAAGGAAAATCAACATGTCACTAATATGGAGAAAAGAAAATAGGGAAAATTTGCTTTCAATTGGCCTAGACCTTATATCATAACCCACAAATATGGATGAGGAGCTCATTAGTTTTCTTCTCTCAAAGGCCCCTAAAATTTGAGACCTTCAATGCTTCACATCTACATCCATTATTTTGTTAAGAAGGATCAAGTTCACCTTTTATCTAACTTAAGCTTATCCCTTGCTATCTATCTACATTCCATCTCCGTAGTTTAGGGGAAACCAATTATAACCAAATCATGTGATTATCTATCACTGCATAGCCTTATCTTAAACAATGGGTATCATGAATCTACCTATGACATGGTTCTCATGGTACTTTCCACACCTTCACAAGATGGATTCCCATGGTCATTTTCCCCTTAACCTCTTTACACCTAATCAACCTTCTTGTGATTTTAGGTTTTCCTTTATATAGGTGAACCACTAAGATAGCCTAAAAAATTCTATGTCAAGTAAAAGAGATAAAAAGTAAAAAACTCTATCATTAGCATTCATGGGTCATTCCTATCATTCAAACACTACTCCCTTGAAGGATAACTTCCTTGAAGGATAACCATCACAAAGCCTTGAATAAAACTAATAAACTTAGACCACTCCCTTAAAGGATGGTTGAGTAAAATAGTTTTTTAGAAGTATAGTAATTTATTAGATGCTTCCCACATCAATTAGCTCCCCATATACAATAATTAATAAAATACCCATTATCACAATCACAACAAAATCAAACTAATCTTGAAAGCCATAATCAACTCTCACATAACATACTAAGGTGGAAGTTTCAATCAGATTTCAAAAGCAGACTTATCACATTGATCAATCTTCATATTTTGGCATAAACTTATTTATACTGACTCTTTAAACACCTATAGAAGAGGCATGCTAGCCTTACAGGAAGGTTCCATTTTCATCCATCCCTCTTTTTTTACATTGTGTGTAGACACCGAAATCGTGTCGACTCCCCTGGTCATTCCTCGTCTTCTTTCTTCTTCGCCTATTGAACCCTTGCCGATCACTTGTTTCACCAACCTTGACCCTGGCAGCATGTAAAGAGGAGCATAGAGCAAAAGGTAGACTCTATCCCCATTATGCATCTGCCGACGACGGTCTTTACCCGACCGATGTCGCCGACGTCGGTCACCTTCCCCTTGTCCGTTATCAGTTAGCATTCGGTTTCCCGAAACGGTTGACGAACCGTTTCTGGAACCGTCCCCGTCCCCCGCCTTCATCAACCTCTGCCAGCCATTCGAACCGGATCCCCGAACGCTGATCAACCGAACACTGAGCAACCAACCTGCGAATTCCTCCACGAACCTGCGAACTCCGAGCAATCATCGACACTACGACATCAACTAATCTGCACACCATGGCTTTCATCGGGTCTTCTACCAGGTAAGTCTTTATTCTGTTTATTTCATTTTCTTTCTTAGTTATTGTTTATGTTCTGTTATCCCTGCCTCTGTCCTCAAACCCCCCGGACTCTGTTCCGACCTCGTCCCAACCTCGTCCCTGTCCTTATCAAACCCTACCCTGACCATATCAGACCCTGTCCCGACTGTTCAGACCTATCCTGACTCTATTCAAACCCCCCAGAGTCTACCTGACCCTGTCCCGACTCTCTCAGAACCTGTCACGAACCGTTTCCCAGAACCTGCCCCTACCGACGCCGGTCACTACCCCGACCGATGACGGCACCTTGACCGACGTCAGCACCTTCCCTAACCGACGCTGGCACCACAGAGACCGACGCCGGCGACTATGCAAAATAGTGCCGCATATCAGGTACGCCTTTTATTTTCTGTCATTTATTTCTGTCATTATCATCTACTTTCGTCCAACATTATGCTCTTTTTTATCAGTGGGTTGATATCCTTCTAGGGAGTCTTCGTACTTCTGGGATCGGGCATTCGCTTGACAACCCACCATATCTCTTATTAACGTTTTTCTGTGTTTAGCCTTTTCTTCGCAGGTGTCATTCCTCCACAGCAAAAGAGGAGAATCTTTCAACGTCTGATTTCGGTGCGCACGACTATATCAGGTACTTCTAGCCTTAACCATCTTTCAGTTTCTTATTTCTTCTTTGAATGTAGAAAGCAATTTTGCATTAGAAACATTCTGGCACGCCCGGTGGGACCCTAGGTCCTCCTTGGGTTCTTTCTTTCTCTCGTTCATTTAGGTGCATTAGGTTTCTTCCTTTTCGCCTCCTTTCGTCTCTTCTTAAACAACATCATAAGCAGAACTAAAACGAACACTTCTTTCTTTCTTGCATTTCTAGACTAGCTAAACTCATATTCTTTGACTCTTTCTCCATTCGTCTTCATACGAACAAACATTTCGACTTGGACATTAAAACACTTTGCATTCATCTCTGTTTGCCTGCATCTTTTAGACCACACATAGTAATTAAAACGCATATTGAATTAATCTAGATCACTTGATGTTACACGACCAAACCACCTGCACAAAACAAACATAAAACTTACCTGAGACAAGGCCCGACTGGGATTTCATCCCCCAGCGGATACCTTACCCGTCCCGGTGACCCTACTTGGATTTCATCACCAAGGGGGAAGCCCACTCCGTTCTCTGGCGGAGTCTAATCTCTAGGCGAGGTATATCTTGGCTAAGCGAAACCAGCTAACCACTGGAATCGTGAAGTGAGGGGAGCTTGCTCCTTAGCACCAGGCCGCGTACCAGACCCTAACACAGACTTCTTGAGCGCCTTAACAAAACTCGAAACCATCCATAGACTGCTTCTTCTAGGACCCATTTTTCAACCAAACTTCCTCTACACACATTCTAAGGCATAAGCCACTATAATCCTAATAATTTACTTCTAGGGTTTTAGGATCTGCTTGTGTCTTCATCTTTTCGGTTCTTATCTGCTTGTTTGAGCTTGTGAGGACGTTCTTTTTTGCCTCGAATGGTTCTGACACATAGTCAAACCAAGGCTCTTCTTGACCACGCTAGCCATCAATTGCTTTCGCCTACCCCGTCTATAAACAATCATATAATGGAGTTCTACTCGAAGACCGAAAGAATTCCTACTAGACTATCTCCAACCCAGACACCTATCATCCCAGAAGGGGACCAAGACTTTGCAAGATTCTTGGACCTCAATACCGCAGCCCTTCAAAACTATCTCGCAAGAAAACCAATGCGGGACCTTTTGGACGACGTGGCGACGACATCAACACCGTTCGCCACCCAACCTTTTTCGACTCAACCTTTCGCCTCAACCATTAACCCGGCCATGGCCTATACGCAAAGTTCGGCCTCCTCGTCTATTTTTAGACCAACCTCCACTGGGGTTTCGTTACCCCCTCAACCACCTGCAATTCAACCAAGTTCTACATTATACCAGAACTTGATTGTCTCGACCCCACACACTCTTGCGCCTATGTATGCAGGAGTGTCTACCTCGCCCTTTGTCAATGCCGTCACACAACCTCCTTTGGTGGTATCTAGTCAGCCTATGCCTTCGACCTTCATAACCCAACCACCCTTAACCTCTACTTCTGCCCCTGTGACTAGCCATCCGTACGTTGTACAACCGACTATGTCGCACGCCTCTTCTAACCTATTTCAAGCGCCTTACAACCTAGGGGGCGCTCAACCCGCCAATCTGTCAGCAGATCTCATCAAGATGCTGATGGATAAAATGTCCCGTCTCGAAGCTTCTATCTCTGGTTCAAGCAATACTTTGTCATATGAACAAGTTTGCAGCGAGCCCATCCACCCTTCTGTCCCTATCCGACCATACCCTAACCATTGGGAGCTTCCTAAATTTACTCGCTTTCAGAGTAAGGAAGACCCACAACAACATCTACGGGCATTCAGACATGCCTGTTACCTTATCGCCCACGACGATGCGTTACTTCTACGCACGTTTCCTATGTCCCTTTCTGGCCCTGCCCTTGACTGGTATAGTTCTCTTGCCAGACATTCTATCTTTTCATTCATCCAACTCGCCCAACTATTCGTCGACCATTTTTCTATCAATATCACTAAACAAGTTTCGATCACAGACCTTTACTCCATCAGGCAATTTGACGACAAATCAATAGCTGATTTTGTCGCCCGTTGGAGAGGCCTGATTAACCAGCTCTCCTTCTCCTTGCCTCAACCCGAGCTCATTGAGCTCTTTTCTCGAGCATGTGTCAGTCATATCTCGTCCACTTTGCGGGTTCAAACATTCCACACTTTCGACGAGGCCTTCACCATGGCCCGAAAGCTTGAACTCCATGCCATTGAAGAAGATAAGGTCAAATTGTGTAACACTAACAATGACCATTCTTCTTCCAGACCTTCTTCTGCCCACTCTCAATCCAAGGAGTCGGCAAACACTGTCATCTTTAGACCATCATCTTCAACAATAACCAACCGCTCATCATCTTCAACATTAGACTACATCAATAAACATTTTCAACGTCAATCCATACAACGTCAATTCACTCCAATTAGGGAGTCATATGCCTCTGTCTTGGATAAACTCGACAAGGGGGATCTCATCTTGGATAACCCGAACGCACCGCCCAACCAAAACCTTGACATTTTCAAGCAACCCCTTTCTAATCACCCACCTACTCAAGACAACGTCCAAACCATAACCATTGACCCTCAAGACCATGATATACACACGATCGACACTATCTTTTCTCTTATCCCTGACCAACCTCTTTCACAGGTGGAAGACCTTTCTTCCCCTATACCTCCTCCACGTGGCGAAGAACTTTCTTCTCCCACTTGTCCCCCAGCGACTTCTCCTATATTAGAGGACGCTTTGACCACATCAACACCAGCTGCCTCGCCTTCATCCTTATTATCATCCATAGACGATCATACCTTTTTGACTCCCCAACCACACACAGAAGCCATGACTACTCCAGAGCTCTTTCCTCTTAAAGAGCCCACACCTTCAATCCCTTCTCCATTGAGAGAAAAACCGTCCACATCTAAGTCCAAACCCGCGCAGGCGTCCATCATGCCCAAAGAGACTAAACCTCTTGGTGTTCGCCCCACATCTAATCTCACCTCGCACAAAGGTGGCCCTCAACCCAAACCAAAGAAGGCTACTAAACCACACCGGAGACCTCCTCCCCTATCTTCATCATTACCTTCAATCTTGGGCCCACATCCGTCTACTTTACTCGGAGTGCTTCCCACTCCCATACTTCACAGAGGTAAGTCACCTCCATTATTCTATCAACCCGTCAGACTTATACCTCCTTCAAACCATCGACCAACGCCTCTTACGCCTCCCAAACCAACGTCACCAACCCTCACTGCAATAAAACATCCCGACCCGTTAGCAGGTTCATATGCCTTGCTCTTACGGCAATTGTTGCAGTCTTCTCGTCTCTCTCTCCCACCTCTTAGACCATATCACTCTCTCGGACCAAAACCACCATGGTTCGATGACACTCGCATTTGTGCGTATCATCGCATGCCTGGGCACGACACGGAGCATTGTCATGCCCTCAAGGTCGTCGTTCACCAATGTTTGGAGAATGACACCTCCCTTCTCGACCACATTATCAACAAACCTTCAACACCACCCCACTCATCAACCCTCGGATCAAGGCCATCTTGGTTCGACAACTCTAAATTCTGCCACTATCATCACACTCCGGGACATGACACCGAGCGTTGTTGCGCTCTTAAAGCTGTCATTCATCACCACCGGAAAAAGGATACCCTTCTCATCAAGGATCCTCTTGACCCCCTCTTCAACAAATTATCAACACCAACCCATACCTCTCCAACCTCGTCATTTAAATCGGGATCTCCACGCCAGACTAGGGTCCCTTCGCTGCCTTTAACCCCCTTATTTGACATCAACACAGTCCATCTGACCACTAAACCTCAATCGACCTTAACCAATCCGTCAAACATTCTCCCTAGCCGCTGGGGGAACTCATCCTTCATCCAAACCTCAACCAATTTTTCAACATAGTCTCGACCACATATCAATCACTCCTTCAACTTAACCTCAACCAGACTAGCAACCAAACATTTAACCAAATCTCAACCAAACATTTGACCCAACCAAAGATCAAATACCAACCAATCAACCCTCGACCAACCATTGACCACTTATCAAATGACCAAATCTCAACCAAACATTCGACCCAACCCTTTTATCAAAACATTCAACCTTTTTCAATCAATCAACAACCATATCAACCAACTTCACATCCACTCATCAATCAATACCTGACCAAGCCGGAAAGAGGCAAATGGGGCAAGTTTGCCCCTAATTGGCTCGGACCCTTTATTATCACGCACAAGTATGGATCAGGGACTTACCGTCTGTCTTCTCTTGATGGACGCCCAGAACCTGAACCCCTTTTTTATGCGTTGCATCTGCGACCGTTCTACTGCTAGTCGAGTATTCGTCCACTTGACACTTAACTTGAGCTCGTCCCTTGAGCAATCCCCGTCCTCTTTATCCTACTTCCTTTCAACCCTATTCCTCTTAACAACTCCTATAACCCTTTTATGATGTATGGATACTTTGTCCTACTAAAAGGGAGCCCTTGACCTTCTACAGTCTTGTCCATGACTCACATTTTTATCAAAACAAATCAAGATGTCAAAACATATCCATGGTCACTATATCTATATCAAAATCAAAAAAACAGACTGCTCCCTCGAAGGACAGCTGTACTATCATTGCTGTAATAAATAGACTGCTCCCTCGAAGGACAGCTATTCAAACGCCTTTTTATTAAACAAAAATATAGACCACTCCCTCGAAGGATGGCTATGACTACTCTGGCAATAAATAGCAACTTATTTTAGAAGCTTCCCGCATTGATCAGCTTCGCAACCTGACCACCAAGCAAATGACATCTCTATGCAGGCTTCCCGCATCGATCAGTCTGCCTCTCAAAAAAAAAAAAAAAAAAAAAATGAGTCACGGACCTGGCTTGTGGTTGTCTCAGGGTCTCCTATACAAAGGGGCAAAGTTATCTCTGCTCTTAAAACGGGTTACCCTCTTTCCTCCTCCTATTACCTACTCAAGGGACTTCGAGCTCACTTTAATGTCTAAGTGATTCGATTACCGCTCTAACATAACTATGGTCAACGACGTCACGCATAAATGGGGCTCTTGGTTCTCATAACCCCTATCTATGCCGTCTTTTTGGTCCTTGTCAATGAAAGAGCAATTTGCCTTTCATCTTCTTCTGCCCTTTGGTCACATTCACCTTCATCACTTGTCGATCAACTCAGCTCAACTCTCTTTTCAGACCATCAACATAACCTTGCCTATTCACCCTAGTTTCTATGGACACCAATACACATGGAAACTATCGACTCACCCCAATTTATGTTAAGCATAAACCAATACTTGCTGAAGCATAAATAGACCTCAATTCATTTTTAGCATACATCCATCGCGCAAATGGAATATTGCTAGGGATGAAAAACCCCTCCACCAATGTTGCAGAATACACCATTTGGAAAAGGCTGCAACATCTTTTTTTTCCTCACCATCCCTTTGACCCTTCCTCCCTTCTAGGGAGAACTACATCGGCCTGAGGCCCTATCACCAGGGCTATGTAGGCAGCACTCAGTTGACATGGGGTCTTCTGGGGTTAGCTCGGCCGCATCCTCTCATCCTTTCGTCCATTCATCCTTCCATCGACCACCAACCATTGGAGATCATGCCTATCTCCTCCGACCTCGACCACTTCCAAGACGTTGTTGCCTTGGTTGTTTTTGCATGTATGCTACCTCATGACTGGTTAGCAGAATTATGCGCAGACCTTTTTAGACCCTCACAAGTATAGGATCGCACACCGGTTGATCCACAATACTTGTGACTTTTTCGCGTTTCTAGGAGCACTTCCTGAGCCCAGGATACCTGGAACGCGATGAACCATTTGGAGCTTCAGCTTAGATTGAGTGACCCGATCAGCAGACGACTAAATACTGGGGCCCGGTTACTTCAATTTTGGCACTCCTCGACCCTTGACCTGCGACACTTTGGCCTGACCATCTCGTGTAGTGGTATACGCGCAATCACGACTTTTGCAGCGTTCACCCTCACCCCTTTTTTCATCCACTCTTTATCAAATCAGCACCCGATTCCCGGTTCCCTTTCCTCGACTCCTGCTTTGAGGGGGAATACCTCATCCTTACTCGAGGCATTTTGCTTCCTATTTTTGTCTTGCAGTTCATTCGAACAACCAACAAGACGAAATCAACCTTATCCCTCACCTGGGGCACTCACTCCTATTTTTGTCTTGCAGTTCGTCCAGAACAACCAACAAGACAAAAAGGGGCAAATGTAGACACCGAAATCGTGTCGACTCCCCTGGTCATTCCTCATCTTCTTTCTTCTTCGCCTATTGAACCCTTGCCGATCACTTGTTTCACCAACCTTGACCCTGGCAGCATGTAAAGAGGAGCACAGAGCAAAAGGTAGACTCTATCCCCATTATGCATCTGCCGACGACGGTCTTTACCCGACCGATGTCACCGACGTCGGTCACCTATCGGCCGACGTCGACAATCCTGCCGACGTCGGTCACCTTCCCCTTGTCCGTTATCAGTTAGCATTCGGTTTCCTGAAACGGTTGACGAACCGTTTCTGGAACCGTCCCCGTCCCCCGCCTTCATCAACCTCTGCCAGCCATTCGAACCGGATCCCCGAATGCTGATCAACTGAACGCTGAGCAACCAACCTGCGAATTCCTCCACGAACCTGCGAACTCCGAGCAATCATCGACACTATGACATCAACTAATCTGCACACCATGGCTTTCATCGGGTCTTCTACCAGGTAAGTCTTTATTCTGTTTATTTCATTTTCTTTCTTAGTTATTGTTTATGTTCTGTTATCCCTGCCTCTGTCCTCAAACCCCCTGGACTCTGTTCTGACCTCGTCCCAACCTCGTCCCTGTCCTTATCAAACCCTACCCTGACCATATCAGACCCTGTCCCGACTGTTCAGACCTATCCCGACTCTATTCAAACCCCCCAGAGTCTACCTGACCCTGTCCCGACTCTCTCAGAACCTGTCACGAACCGTTTCCCAGAACCTGCCCCTACCGACGCCGGTCACTACCCCGACCGACGACGGCACCTTGACCGACGTCGGCACCTTCCCTAACTGACGCCAGCACCACAGAGACCGACGCCGGCGACTGTGCAAAACAGTGCCGCATATCAGGTACGCCTTTTATTTTCTGTCATTATCATCTACTTTCGTCCAACATTATGCTCTTTTTTATCAGTGGGTTGATATCCTTCTAGGGAGTCTTCGTACTTCCGGGATCGGGCGTTCGCCTGACAACCCACCATATCTCTTATTAACGTTTTTCTGTGTTTAGCCTTTTCTTCGCAGGTGTCATTCCTCCACAGCAAAAGAGGAGAATCTTTCAACGTCTGATTTCGGTGCGCACGACTATATCAGGTACTTCTAGCCTTAACCATCTTTCAGTTTCTTATTTCTTCTTTGAATGTAGAAAGCAATTTTGCATTAGAAACATTGTGCACAAGGTATTTTTGAGATTATTTGATATTATGTGGTCAAGACACATTTTTAACCACCTAATGAACAATAATTCAAAGCATTCGAAGGGCTTATGTTCATTACACCAATCCAACTTTGGTTTTATTTTAGTCCTTGTTGGTGAAGAAATATCATGCCCTCTTTTTATCCTATCATGACTAGTTGATATTTTCATTATGACATTTATCTCTTGATTATATTCTTTGGTCTCCCATATATTATTGTTAATTAAATTACCTCTTGTGATTTATCCTAAAAATTAACAACAAGTATAACCATACCAACCATGATAATATCATAACATCCATGAGAAATTAAAGTAACCAACCATTTTACACCACATGTCTAAATTTAAAATAATGTAATACATACTCATTAAAATCTAGAATGTCATAAGCATAACCAAAATCAAAGCCATCTCATGCCTAACTAGGTGCATTTACATTAGTTTCTAGCATCCATGAACATAATATTCACCCATACACAAATATAAACATCACGGTATAAGCATTAAACATCAACATCAAACCATAAACCATAAATTGTGAACATGAGCATAAATAAAAATCATATGTATAAATCATGAGTCAAACAACATAATAATGTGTAAAAGTAGATAAACATGTCTCTCTCTCAAAATGTACATCTCACCACATCAGCTCACATGCCAGAATCAAAATGATATACAAAATGTCATAATCTAGCTATATGCTATATATGCCCCAAGGGCACCACTACCTCCTAGAGAATTGCTAGATCTTATTACTTTCTCACCTATTGTACCTATCGATCCCCCCACTATCCCTACCTTTCTAGCTATAGATGTTTCCCACTACCCTAGTGTCACCACATTGGCACTACCTACCAAGCTATCCCTATACCCACCCCATTAGGGCTCCTATGGACATTGTGTTAAAACTATGGACTCATAATACCATATCTCCTCCATTTTAGCTAGGTATCATGTCATTGGGATGTTACATGGTGGTATTGTTGGTGCTACTATTTATTCTCCCCTCTATCTCAATGTGTCCTTCTCCTTAGTCATCAAGCCTAGTGAGGTCCTAACCTAATCCTTCTCACTTGTCATGGTGGCAACCTAAACTTGTAATGTCATAATATAGCTATACTATGTGTCCACCTACCCATTTAACACTATAATTTATCCTTATGTAGAATCTAAATCCACTCTTAGCTATCCATCAAGGTCAACCCCTTGTGCATGTACTCTCTGACCCCCTCTCCCAACTAGATCCACATCCATCAACCTCACACCTCTATCATCCCTGATAATATATATAGTTTCATATATAGGTTGGTACCATGCCATGTAACCATCTATAAATACAACATCATCTATTTATGCCCTAGCTGGTAGCTCCTCATAGTCTAACAAAGTAAGAACAAGATGTGGATTTGGTAGTAAGATCTCTAAATCCTTTTGCATATACCTGAGGAATGGACTTGGAATGTCTTATACTAGGATAAATTTCCTCCTCACTCTCTCAAATGGAATGATCTCCACCTCCCCATCTCACCTACCAAATATCCATCTATAGCTCTAAAGGGAGAGTGTTTTCCTCTTATATCCTTGCCATACTAAAAATTGGACATAAGGCTTCTAAGTGATGTCTCCTATCACTAGTGAACCCATAAACCACTCCACATCATGTGCACCACCTCCTACACCTGACATAGAAAAATCACCCTTCCATCCCATGAAGCTAATGAGGAAATTAATCTATGTGAAACCTACCCACATCAACCCCACTAGCTTTAGCACCCAAATGTGTTTGTAGGCCTAGAAATATAGAAACAAGCTGAAACTAATACCATACCTCTTATGGGTCTTAAACCCCCACATATCTATATATATATTTTTACCAACAAAACCACCCAACCAAATACAATCTGACCTGACAATAACTTGACCAACACCCCTAGTAGCAAGTAAAGGACCCCCCCACTACTTGAGTCAAGAAGCATAAAGCATGAAATAAAAATCATAAGCATGGTCATGAGTCTCCTCTCACTTAGATCCCTCTAATACAATGCACTTTACCTAAACCCCACAGTATTTCATCTGACCTGATCACTATCATCTCTATACAATAACTCAATACGATCATCCTACTCCTCTTGTTTTACATGGTATATTAGATCACCTTGAAGAGGAAGTTGGGTGATCTTATGAACATCTTATGACAAGATAGTCATCTTATTGGTCAATAATAGGAAGGTGTTCATAGTGAGATCCCATCTCTCGATGAGCACTATGAACATGGATGCATCCCAAGGCACATGCTAATAGTTCTTCATCGCTCCCAAACCCACTTCCTCCATATGGGCCTAATCAACTAAAGTCATCCCTTGATGGATCTCTAAAAGGATATATGGTACTTAGTTGCACATCTATATCTGCTCCCTAGCCTACACTAATTCATAAACATGGCTTAAGTTACCTACACTAATATTGCCTACCCTACTTTACCTTAACCTTTAAATAACTGACCTATTTCCTTATCTATCTTACGCATCTATCAAATACCTACTAAGCTTGCCCTCTCAACTTACAATGCCAACCTACACCAATAAACACTCACTTAAATTTTCCTTGGCATTTTAAATACTTTCCAAACATATCTTATAGTCTAGTTAACCACTAATGGTCATAAAAACCACTGATAGTCATGGTGACCACCAAAGGTCATGGAAACTACCAATGGTTAGGCATCCTTTTTTCTAATGATGCCAATCATTGATGATCAACCTCGACCATTGACAATCACTGTGGGTGTTTCAAAACTACAACACCCAAACCCAATCTCCCTAAAAAACTACCCCAATGATAAGCTAAACAACCTAATTTTATAAATTAATCCCTACCTAACCTTAATAAACCACCCACCCTATCAATTCTTTTTTTTACCCAAAAAAATTTCCAAAACCCATAAAAACCCCTACCTATGGTACAACAATCCAAAACTAAGCTTATAAACCTACTCTTAACCAATGCATTTGCAAATTCAAAGCTAAGCTAACAAATTAAAGGTATCCCCTACCTTATTTTGTGACAATCACCATGGAGTCATCTATAGACCTACTCATCCTCATCCACACCTGCATGCTCCCTACATCTTGAATGGTCACCTCGATCTACCTTAGCATAATGTCCACCTCTACCTTAACAAGTACCCTCAGCAAGAACCTTCACCAGAAAGTGCCAAAATCACCAGAGCTCAAAGTTAAACATAAGAAAAAGTAAAAATGGGTAAAAAGTGATTTAATTTTCACTTTTACCCCATGAAATTTTAGGGTTTCCACCTTGATCATTAATGATTAGGGTAACCATTGATGGTTGACCTTTGAGACCCTGACTATCGATGATCAGGTGGTCCCCCTTTGTTGATTTCACTTAAGCAAACCCATTTTTTGGCAAACCCAAACAATTTTTACCCACCCTTAGAAACTACATTCTCTGTCTACCTTGACCACCTCATCATCTCTCCATTGGTCCATTTTGGCCCATGTAATACATGTTTTGCAACATTTTTTCCTAATCCTTTGACTGTAGTGACAATATTGCCATGTTGACCCTTTTTGAACTTGCACCACCTCATACTTACCTAACTTGCTTATGTATTTTTGGGAGCACTTCCTACCTTAGATACCTATGACACTTGACCATTTCATGTTTTTATTGAGAGCACTTCCTACCTTGGATACCCACTAAAACATAGGCATCACTTTAGATACTTGTAAGTGTACCCAATCACCATGCCTAAATGTGGTCATGCAATCCACTTGTCCATTAACCTCTTAGTAATACAATTTATTTTTATCAACTATGGCAACCTTATGTATACATGATCTCAGCTATCACACCTTTTATCACATTTTACATGCCTATTTATGCTTAAGTGCCTAACCTATCACCTACCTTTATGACATCTAGCTTCATTTCCACCTTCATCCACCTTATCAAACCTGCATTCAATTTTAATTTTCATCATCACCTCCCAATTTGAGGGGGAACACCTCCTCCCATACTTAAGGTAACCAAACCTTTGACCAACATTGGTTTCTATTTTTCTACTAGTTGATTTCAAGCTACACAACAAAAAAGGGGAAAAATATAGACATAAAAAATCCACACACCATGATTCCAAGTGTCAAAATACTCCTTGACTTCCTTGGGACCCTTTTAAGACTAATATGATCCTCTGACCCCTAACCAAACCTACCTATATCTATTTTTACTAAACTAGCTTAACCCTAGCTTTTACCCAATTTAACCCTTCATCCTTGACCACCAAAGGTTAGGTTGACCATTAATGGTCACCTTGACCATTGATGGTCAAGGTACACCTCCTTAACCACCAACATGTAAACTCACCCACTTTTATTTTTTAAAAACAACTCATCTAAACCTAGTTGTGAACCATTGCATGTGTGAGTTAACATTAGGAAGCCCATTTCACATCCTGTTACAACTCTCTTACCTTGACTATAAGAATAGAGGAGCAGGGAGGTGAAGATCATATGTAATTATTATTAAGAGCTTGTGCATCCATAATTCTATTTTTCTAGGTCAATCATCATCATCAATCTAACAAACCAACTACCATGTCAGAGAGATGACTTACCACCATAGCTCTACCAAAGTGCCAAGTATCATTACTCTATTAGAATCATGCTATACTCTACTAATAATTCCACCACCTCAAGAATCCACCCAATCCACCTTATATAAGATAAGTACTTGGTTTTTAGTATTCCATTACTTTATTTTCTTTTTTCTCACAACCTAACACCTACCCAACTCCCATAAACTCACTTTGAGATCTTTTTAATCATCTTATTATCAATCTAGATCTACCCACAAAAACCATATATGGTTATCTCAACCATCAATGGTCTGTCCAACCACTGATGGTCACCTTGACCATCGATGGTAAGCCTCAACACCTATGATCACTATGGTAAAAAATTATTACAAGTTTTTTTCACCTACCTACTGTAACCAAACCTAATTCTCTATGTCCCCACCTGTTCATAGACCTTTATTTGATTTTTTTAAAGCATATACCAACCATATAACACTAATATTAATTAGATAATCACTATTTTAATCATTTCTAATATATTTATTAAGAAAGATTTCTTGTGTTAAATTTCAATACCTTTTGACTATTGATGTAATTACTTTCTATTCTGTTTTATAAATTTAATTATTTAAAACATGTAGATTGATGACCCCTGAGGAAGCTCTTACTTCCACGATCTAGTTATCACTAGGCAATCCACTCAAATATTTGTGTAAGAAAACAAATTTAATGTAGTGATTTTTTATCTATAGGTCATCTTCCCAAGCCAAAGATGAGTTGTTCACAATCATATGATTCATCATGCAAAAAAATTAATAGTTTTTTCAACCATACCCGTACTTAGTTTCTTCTTTTCCCTTTTCAAATAATAAGCTGAAATTCATTGAAACAAAACATATAGAGTAACCCTTTAGAGACATGACTCAAAGGTTCACTTGTAGTGGGGTCATTTACAACCCTAACTATGAGAATGAATTTTTTTTAATGGACAAGACAATTCTATTGTCTTTGCAGGCATTTCTACAACTATAGGATCTAAAGGGGATTATATTGAATATCAAGAGAATCAAGATGAAGCACTTCTTAGGTTGATAGAATATGGTCCTATATTACCCTCAAATTTTCTTATGGATAAAATGCACACTTTAATTAGAGAAGGATAATAACAACAAAATCAAGCTTTTTCTCAAACGAGCATTCCTTTCTTTCTCTAACAAAGGTAAAGAAATAATTATAGAGTCAAAACCAACTAATCAAGATCTTGTTAACAAGATTAATAAGATAATTCAATGATATGCCAATTAGCTTATTATATATTTGAAAAACTCTCTAATTTATACTTCAATCCATAATGATGCTTCCAATGAACAAGGAAATGTGATTAAACCTACACAACAAAAATTGGTTGATGACATGACAAAAATTGATCAAGGTGTCTCAAATGAACAAAATAAGATGCTAGAGGCAGTGTAAAATGTTCCACTAGATGTGGAACACACATTACTTTTCCACCAAGAACCTCTTGTTACTTTACAAACATAGATACCTAAACATTTGATTCAAATTAAGGAGATCCCTCAAGACAATTCGGCTAGTTCATCTCAAACAACGTAAAAATTGGTGAATAGACCAAGGACTCCCTAAAATAAAAATAAAAACACGTATAGTTTAAGGCAATAGATTCCAAGGAACTAATGAACTATTTTCTTGACTCTAGGATCAAATGAAAAGCAAGTTGTAGAACAGAGGGTGTACATCCCTCATAAGTCCATGTAACAGGGGCACATTTTGCCCCAACAACAACAAGGGCACATTCTACCCAAATAACTATAATAAGGGCACATTCCACCCCAACAAAAATAACAAGGGCATATTTCACCCCAACAACAACAAAAATAGGGGCACATTCCACCCCAACAACAATAACAAAGGCACATTCCACCCCAATAGAACTATGTTCCACCCATAAATGCACAAAATATGCAAGAGTAGAGCTCTATGAAGGAGATTGTGTCACATTTGGAGACTAGGAATAGGATTAAAAAGTACACATTTGATGAGATATGCCCATATCCATTTCATATAAGTATTCTCCAAGTCCATTTTCCACATCATTTTGAGGCACCCAAATTTGACAAATACAAAGGAAAGGGTAACCCATGTGAACACATACAAGAATTTTTTGTATTATGCCAAGAGGTGGTTTACAATTATTATTTTTACTTTAATTATTTATACAAATTTTAGCAGGACAAACTTTAGATTGGCTACTTAAGTTACCCAAGGGGTCAATTATGGATTAGAATGACTTATCTAAAAAGTTTATTAACCATTTATCATAAAACATAGAGCATGAATTGATCATTGTTGACTTGTGAAAAGCCAAACAACAAGATGGATTAATCTTCACTGCATATTTATAGAGATGGAGAGAATTAATAGGTCACTTTTAACATAATTTTATAAACAAATAGTTAGCAGATATATTTTCATAGAACTTACATCCTGAGGTCGTACATAATCTATATCTAACTTATGCTAACTCTTTTGAGGAGATCATAGACAAGGGTGTATATATTAAGAAGGTTATTATTGCCAAGGGCCTTGTTAAGATCTTTTTATAGGGTCAAACATTAAATTATACCCCACCTTTTAATCAGATAGTTATGCAAGATAATCCTAAAGGATTTAACAAGAACAAGAACATGGTTGGAAATGGGGTGACTGAAACAACACATGTGAAAATGGTGCAAGTTCCATTGGCCCTAAATGTATGATTATCTCCCCCTAACCCACCACCTAACTTGTAGAGACAACATACATGTAGGGAAAACCATGGTAATTTTAGGGTCTTTAGCAAATTAGGAGATAATAAAAATAATGTTCTCAAAGTTCATAGTAGCTAACCCGATTGTATGGCTAGTACCAGGGCCATTTCCTCAAGATCAATTAAAATTATATTGGTACAAAGAGAATGAATGGAAAAAATTTCATCATGGTATTGGTCACGGTGCTTATCATTTCATCCAATTGTAACATATTAAAGATCTCATTGAAAGTGGTGAAGTTGAGATTAAACTGGCCCCTAATCAAAACACAAATAGGGATATAATAATCTAAAAGGACCCATTTCTTTGACATAATCAACTACCACTAAATAAAAATCAAAACCAAAGACAAAAACAAGCATAGAGGCAGAATTAAAACCATAGTTAGGTTCATAATCATAATCAACATGAGCATAAGCATGATCATAATACCCATGCTAATAATGTGGGTTACAACAATGTGCCTTATAACTATAACAATATAGTGGGATGAATTTTTTCAACCCATATTACCACTTTTACTATTAAAACACATGAACTATATCATGCTCCTTGAAGTATGAGACCCATCATTATAGGGTCAACACCCTCTCTTTAGTAATACCACATCAAGTTTGCACAATTTTTTTACAACTCCATTTACAAAGGTTACTATTTTTGTACAACACCCTTCTTTTAATTATAATGGCTCCTTACCAACTCAAAATTATGGTAATTCAACTAAATGCCCATGAGTCACCCTCCAAGGCCATTTGCCTTCATCTTATAATTATATTGGCTCCCCACCACCTCTAGGATGCACAGTCATAACTAGACACTCATGAGTTACTCTCTAAGTCCCTTTGAATACTTCTTCCATAGGACCTAATGTGAGCATTACACCAACAGATCTAAAACTAACTACTATCCTAATTAAAGCCAAGCTATCTCACCCCAATGTTGAAAAGCCTTATAGTCTATTGGACCAATTAAGCAAAACTCCACATATTTCCATATTGGATCTCTTACAAACATCTAAAGTCCATAAAACTATCTTGAATAATCTTTTACAAAAATCCACTATTATTAATGATATAAACCCTAAACAATTCTAGAAAGTTATGGCACATCTATCTTCATTTTGTCAAGTGATGTTTGATCAAAAAGATATGTCTACAATCAGACCTAACCATAAGATCAACTAGGTTCTTATAGACAATGGTTCGGGGATGAACATTATATCTCTTAAGTTGGTACAAATATTGGGCTACACTACAAAAGACATTCAACCAGAGATAATCACTATCAAGGCTTATGATAATGATAAAAGGGAGTCTATAGGTACTATTTGGTTTCCAATCATTATTGGGTCTATTTCACATCATACATTGCTTCATATTATGGACATTGAATTGACTTATAACATACTTCTTGGTCATGCTTAGATCCATGAATTACAAGTCATTCCTTCCACTCTACATTAGTGCCTTAATTTTCCCCATGATGGGATTGAGGTTACTATTCTCATCGATCAATAGCCTTATGAATATTTAAAACATGTTAAGGCCCAATTCTATAATTATAACTATTGTCTACGTTCTGAATTCATTGTGAAAAGGAACAAAACTATAGTTTCACATCCACCACCATCTAATTATATCAACCATAATGATCTTGCTTCCACTTTAGCTAAACTATTTCCTTTAGCTCTTGTAAAGCAAGTTATTATTAAAGACATGAGCATTTTTATGTATAGTCTTAAGGATTCTTTCCATGTTTCAAATTTTCCCAAAAATCTAAAACATTTGGTAAGCCTAAACATTCAAAGCGTCCTAATGAACCCATGATGATTTGGTAACCAAATAAATAACAACAAAAATCACCCATGGTTTTTATACTTGTTATTGTGCCAAAGAAAGATTGAGATGCTTTTACTAAGGGACATTGGTTATATTCTAAAGGTCTTCCTAATTTATTTCATAATCTAAAGTATACTATCCCTAATCCGATCATGGATCATTTTGATTATATAGGAAATGACATCGACCCATGAGTGCAAGGAATCATAGAATCTATATCTACCCAAGTACCTAATTTGAATCATGGTCTTAGATATATACCATCTGAGGGTGACCTCATAACTTTTGATAGTGAATCTTATGAAGTGACTAGTAATAAGACTCCAGATAGCGATGTAGCATCCCATTATAGACTTTTTTATGATCTAGTTGACACAAACCTATTTAATTAAAATATCATTTTAACCTTAACCATTGAGGTTTCCCATCCTAAATCAAGAACCCATTTTATTGGTGTTTCCCCTCCTAAAGTAGAACATCATGCTTTTACCATTAGAGCTTCCCATCCTAAAGCAAACCCTCTTTGTTCCCTATGCCTTTGCCATCTTGAACTCATTGATTGGGACCAAAAAAAATTGGTCATATGCCTTGATGAGTTTCATAATGAAGAGTCACTTCCAAAATACATGGGCCTAAGAGATGGATTGCCCATTAATGATCACAAACAAGGATTTGAATTTTCATTGGACCCTTATACCTAATTTGGAGAGCAAGTAAACTGTCTTGGTCATAATAAAGAACAAACATCAAGATCTTCAGGTGAAAATATCTTTGAGTCATTTGTTGATAAGGGATTTAGTAAATAAAAAGACAAGAATTAGATTGAAAACCTATTTCAGGTGATCTTAGGTATGAAAGTTTGATTATCCCCTCAAGATGAAGAAGGTCCATCTAGCCTAAATTCTATATCCAATACAAACATCTCTTCAGAACAATAAATTTTTGAGCATCTTGCTTTTGAGTTTCTAGATGTTTTTTCTACTTGTCTTTTACTTAAGATGGTAGATTCTAATTCATCATAGTATCTATAACTTTGGGAGGAACAACAAGAAGATGTGGAAGAAGAAGATGATCATGATCATACCTTGCCTACAATTCTAGAAGATGGATTCACACTCCTTGTGGAAAACATGATAGAGGTGAATCTAGGAACCTATGAGAATCCCAAAATTGTTTATCTTAAATCTTACCTTACTAAATTAGACCATGCACAAATTATATCCATCCTAAGGGATTATATTGACATCTTTGCATGGGCATATTCTGACATAATGGGCTTAGACCTGGACTTGGTTGTGTATCACCTTATTTTCCATCTTGATGCTAAACCATTCAAGAAAAAATTGAGGAAGATGCATCCATGCATCACCCTATTAGTTAAAATAGAACTAGAAAAGTTGTTAGGAGTAGGCTCTATTAGGCCACTAGATTAATCTGAATGGATCTCAAACATAGTCCCAGTGAATAAAAAGACCCCAGGTATACATATTTAAACTAATTTATGAGATATCAACAAAGAATGCCCCAAAGATGATTTTATTTTACCTAAAATAAATATGATCATCAAATCAACTACTAGATATGATATGTCCTTAATGTATGGATTTTCTAGATACAATCAGATCAAGATAGCCCAAGAAGATCAACACAAGACTACATTTACCACTTTGTGGAGAACATTATATTACCAAGTCATGCCATTTGGCATGAAGATCACTGGATCCACATATAAATGTGCCATGAATATCATCTTCCATGACATGATGCATGATATTGTTGAGAACTATATTGATGATATACTAGAAAAATCAATAACAAGAGCTGGACATCTCGATGTTCTATGACTAATCTTTGAGAGGCTTCATGAATATAAAGTCCAGCTAAATCCTAAAAAATGTGTCTTTGGAGTCACATTAGGGAAATTTATAAGTTTTATTAAATCACAAAGAGGAATTGAAGTCAACCTTGCCAAGTTCAAGGCCATTATGGAGATGCCTCCACCAAACAATCTCAAATAATTTTGAAGCTTGCAAGGAAAGATCCAATATATACATAGGTTTATTTCTCAATTACTAAATAAGTGCCACCCCTTTACCCACCTTTTGAATAAAGAGTTAACTTTTTGATGGGATGAAGATTATTAGATAGCATTTGAAAAACTAAAGACATATTTGGCTAATCTACTAGTCTTGAAACCTCCAACACCTAGAAGACCATTGCTTCTTTACATATCAATGACAAAGCATGCATTGGGGGAAATTTTGGCCCAACATGATGATAAAGGTAAATAACATGTAGTCTATTATCTAAGCTATAGTCTAGTGGCTTATGAGAATAATTATATACCTATTGAGAAGGAGTGTTTGTCTATGGTGTTCACTACTAAAAAATTATGACATTATATGCTAAACAACAAAACTATTGTCATTACCAAGGTGGACCCTCTCAAGTTCCTCTTATATAAATAAACTCTTCAAGGACATATGGATAAATGGGTTATGATCCTAATTGAATTTGACATTGAGTATCATAATTAGAAAGTAATCAAGGGGCATGCTATTATTGATCAACTTGTAGAAGCCCCTAACATAAATAATTGACCTCTAAAATTTAACTTTCAAGATGATTATATTATGGAAATAAAACAAATATCATAGGAATATGAACAATGGAAGATATATTTTCATGGATCCTTTACATCTTGTGAATCTGGAGATAGCATATTGTTGATTTCACCCTAGAGGGATCTAATTCCCAAAGAGTTTCATATACAATTTAAATGTACAAATAATATGGCCAAGTATGAGGCATTGATTACAGGCCTTTACCTTGCCAATATTTGGAGTTCAAAGGTCTATGGTTATTCCAAATTAATCATCAATCAAACCATCAATTAGTATCAAACTATAGATGAAAAGCTTGTTCATTACAAGCAAATTATTGATATCTCAAAGGTCATTTTAAATTTTTATAGTTTAAACAAGTTCTAAGAGCAAAAAATAGATCGACCAATGCAATGGTAATAATTGGTTCTATGATACAAATTGATGGTGGAGATAAAGAGTATCAATTCTTGATTTAAAATATTATTTAGCTTGTACATGTTATACCATATTCAAAAAGGGTATGTGCCATTATTGGTCCCAATCCCCCACCTAAATTACCCTAGTTCTAAGACTTTTATAACTACTTCCATGATCATGTTTTTCTATCTAACCTATCTAATAGCTATAAAAAAATCTTCCATCACCATTTATCATGTTATACCTTCCTAAGAGACATGCTTTATCATAAATGTTATGATGGAACACTTTTTCATTATTTATCTTCAAGAGAATCCAATCAAGCGCTAAGGTAGGTTCATGAAAGAATGTGTGGGGCCCACACCAATGATGTAATCTTAGAAAATAAGCTCCTTAGAACATGCTAGTATTGGCCAAAAATGGAGATTGATGCTTGAAATTATGTAAGGAAGTGTGTTCCTTGTTAGGAATATGGAAATTTGATACACACATGTTATCTACTACTACAGTCGATCACAACACCATGGTCATTATCAACATGGGGATTTGATCTCATCAAGAAAATAAATCAAACATATTTAGATAGCCATAAGCATATCCTAATTACTATCAAGTATTTTAGTAAGTGGATTGAGGCCATTCCTCTCACTTACATTATTGAGAATTAGAAATCCAAATTAATTCATTACCATATCATCTATCGATATGACATCACCACTTATATTATATCTGATTATGGTGGAACCTTTATAAAACAAGATGTCAAATATATTTGTGAAAAATTCAAGATCAAGATCAAGAAATCAACTCTATATAACCCACAAGGTAATAGACAAGCTGAGGCATCAAACAAAACCATTGTAGCCATCTTAAAGAATATTGTCAATGATGTTGGCCATAATTATCACTTGTAAATATTTGCTACCCTCTAAGCTTACAAAACCAATCATCAGACCCCAACAAGAGCCACTCCATACTTCCTTATCTATGACACACAAGTTATTATCCTGATTGAGATCGAGCTGCCATTCTTACGAGTATCACTAGAACACATTGAAGATAATGAGGACTATAGAGTCTCAAGCTACAAGAGATAGAAATTCTTGATGGTAAGTGTTTGGATATCCTAGAAAACTTATAAGCCTATCAAAATAGATTGTGGAGAAGCTACAACAAGTGCATTCTCCCTCAAGAGTTTGATATTAGCGATTGGGTCTTGAAAGAGAACCAGAAGAACACAAATGTTGAATGTAAGAAGAAAGGTAAGTCTCAACCTAATTAGTTGTGACTATTTGTTATCATGGAAAACTATGGATTAGGGGCATATCTACTAGATAAATCCACTAGTGAAGAACTTATAGAGCCCATGAATATCATGCACCTTAAGAGATTATATGCATAAATAGCTTTAAACCATCATCTACAAGACCCCCTATTTGGGGGAAAACTATGTTGAAGTCTTTTATCCTACCATTTTATACTACCTTAGACCACTCTTGTCATGAACCCTATTACTTTCCTAAACCTAGATAGTGAAAGCTTTCAGATTGTTGTTAATCTAAATAACTTTTATCGTATCCTAGACCATCCTCTTTTAGACCATATTCTTTGGACAATACTCTTTAAGAACCATATTTTTTGTTATGTCTTGGGATTGTTGTACATTGAACAATTTTGTCCCTTGACCACTTATGATCTTGATTATGTCTCATCAGCATTGTGAACACCTTCAATGCTAGTTCTTCAAAGTAGTTCAACTAGACTAGTATTTTATAGTTTTTTCTATAGACAAGTGAATAAGAACATATTTTTAGCTCAAGATCTACCTATCGCATGGTTATTTAGATTAATTTTTCACTACACACTATTCTATATTAAATTTACTTCCCTTTGGTAAACATTTTTGTTTTCTTTTCATGATCCTCACTCTCACTGATTTGTGAACATGGGCCATTACAATTGGCTTAGCTATTTTATTGGAACTTCTACTCCTGGATGAGCATCTCCTTGACTAGATAGTCGCACCTTGTGTATATTTTATCCTATAAACACCAAAAACGTTGGAAATACTTTTCAAATACCAAAAACATTAGAAAAGGATCCACAAAATAGCAAAAACATTGTCTTACACTTTTGTACATTCTTGTCCTCATGATCTTGCCATTTTGCAAGCATTTTATCCTATTGAATGTTTTCTATGTAAGTCAACTTGTTACATGTACTTTCCATTTTGTAAGATTATTTTTTCTTGTTCCATGCACTTTCTATTTTTCAAGATTATTTTCTCTTGTTCCATGCATTTGCCATTTTACAAGATTACTTTCTCTCATCCCACCACCTTGCCATTTTGTAAGACCAATCTTATTTATCAAGTTAATTTCACCCTATTGTTGATTTCACCCTAGAGGGATCTAATTCCCAAAGAGTTTCATATACAATTTAAATGTACAAATAATATGGCCAAGTATGAGGCATTGATTACAGGCCTTTACCTTGCCAATATTTGGAGTTCAAAGGTCTATGGTTATTCCAAATTAATCATCAATCAAACCATCAATTAGTATCAAACTATAGATGAAAAGCTTGTTCATTACAAGCAAATTATTGATATCTCAAAGGTCATTTTAAATTTTTATAGTTTAAACAAGTTCTAAGAGCAAAAAATAGATCGACCAATGCAATGGTAATAATTGGTTCTATGATACAAATTGATGGTGGAGATAAAGAGTATCAATTCTTGATTTAAAATATTATTTAGCTTGTACATGTTATACCATATTCAAAAAGGGTATGTGCCATTATTGGTCCCAATCCCCCACCTAAATTACCCTAGTTCTAAGACTTTTATAACTACTTCCATGATCATGTTTTTCTATCTAACCTATCTAATAGCTATAAAAAAATCTTCCATCACCATTTATCATGTTATACCTTCCTAAGAGACATGCTTTATCATAAATGTTATGATGGAACACTTTTTCATTATTTATCTTCAAGAGAATCCAATCAAGCGCTAAGGTAGGTTCATGAAAGAATGTGTGGGGCCCACACCAATGATGTAATCTTAGAAAATAAGCTCCTTAGAACATGCTAGTATTGGCCAAAAATGGAGATTGATGCTTGAAATTATGTAAGGAAGTGTGTTCCTTGTTAGGAATATGGAAATTTGATACACACATGTTATCTACTACTACAGTCGATCACAACACCATGGTCATTATCAACATGGGGATTTGATCTCATCAAGAAAATAAATCAAACATATTTAGATAGCCATAAGCATATCCTAATTACTATCAAGTATTTTAGTAAGTGGATTGAGGCCATTCCTCTCACTTACATTATTGAGAATTAGAAATCCAAATTAATTCATTACCATATCATCTATCGATATGACATCACCACTTATATTATATCTGATTATGGTGGAACCTTTATAAAACAAGATGTCAAATATATTTGTGAAAAATTCAAGATCAAGATCAAGAAATCAACTCTATATAACCCACAAGGTAATAGACAAGCTGAGGCATCAAACAAAACCATTGTAGCCATCTTAAAGAATATTGTCAATGATGTTGGCCATAATTATCACTTGTAAATATTTGCTACCCTCTAAGCTTACAAAACCAATCATCAGACCCCAACAAGAGCCACTCCATACTTCCTTATCTATGACACACAAGTTATTATCCTGATTGAGATCGAGCTGCCATTCTTACGAGTATCACTAGAACACATTGAAGATAATGAGGACTATAGAGTCTCAAGCTACAAGAGATAGAAATTCTTGATGGTAAGTGTTTGGATATCCTAGAAAACTTATAAGCCTATCAAAATAGATTGTGGAGAAGCTACAACAAGTGCATTCTCCCTCAAGAGTTTGATATTAGCGATTGGGTCTTGAAAGAGAACCAGAAGAACACAAATGTTGAATGTAAGAAGAAAGGTAAGTCTCAACCTAATTAGTTGTGACTATTTGTTATCATGGAAAACTATGGATTAGGGGCATATCTACTAGATAAATCCACTAGTGAAGAACTTATAGAGCCCATGAATATCATGCACCTTAAGAGATTATATGCATAAATAGCTTTAAACCATCATCTACAAGACCCCCTATTTGGGGGAAAACTATGTTGAAGTCTTTTATCCTACCATTTTATACTACCTTAGACCACTCTTGTCATGAACCCTATTACTTTCCTAAACCTAGATAGTGAAAGCTTTCAGATTGTTGTTAATCTAAATAACTTTTATCGTATCCTAGACCATCCTCTTTTAGACCATATTCTTTGGACAATACTCTTTAAGAACCATATTTTTTGTTATGTCTTGGGATTGTTGTACATTGAACAATTTTGTCCCTTGACCACTTATGATCTTGATTATGTCTCATCAGCATTGTGAACACCTTCAATGCTAGTTCTTCAAAGTAGTTCAACTAGACTAGTATTTTATAGTTTTTTCTATAGACAAGTGAATAAGAACATATTTTTAGCTCAAGATCTACCTATCGCATGGTTATTTAGATTAATTTTTCACTACACACTATTCTATATTAAATTTACTTCCCTTTGGTAAACATTTTTGTTTTCTTTTCATGATCCTCACTCTCACTGATTTGTGAACATGGGCCATTACAATTGGCTTAGCTATTTTATTGGAACTTCTACTCCTGGATGAGCATCTCCTTGACTAGATAGTCGCACCTTGTGTATATTTTATCCTATAAACACCAAAAACGTTGGAAATACTTTTCAAATACCAAAAACATTAGAAAAGGATCCACAAAATAGCAAAAACATTGTCTTACACTTTTGTACATTCTTGTCCTCATGATCTTGCCATTTTGCAAGCATTTTATCCTATTGAATGTTTTCTATGTAAGTCAACTTGTTACATGTACTTTCCATTTTGTAAGATTATTTTTTCTTGTTCCATGCACTTTCTATTTTTCAAGATTATTTTCTCTTGTTCCATGCATTTGCCATTTTACAAGATTACTTTCTCTCATCCCACCACCTTGCCATTTTGTAAGACCAATCTTATTTATCAAGTTAATTTCACCCTATTGTTGATTTCACCCTAGAGGGATCTAATTCCCAAAGAGTTTCATATACAATTTAAATGTACAAATAATATGGCCAAGTATGAGGCATTGATTACAGGCCTTTACCTTGCCAATATTTGGAGTTCAAAGGTCTATGGTTATTCCAAATTAATCATCAATCAAACCATCAATTAGTATCAAACTATAGATGAAAAGCTTGTTCATTACAAGCAAATTATTGATATCTCAAAGGTCATTTTAAATTTTTATAGTTTAAACAAGTTCTAAGAGCAAAAAATAGATCGACCAATGCAATGGTAATAATTGGTTCTATGATACAAATTGATGGTGGAGATAAAGAGTATCAATTCTTGATTTAAAATATTATTTAGCTTGTACATGTTATACCATATTCAAAAAGGGTATGTGCCATTATTGGTCCCAATCCCCCACCTAAATTACCCTAGTTCTAAGACTTTTATAACTACTTCCATGATCATGTTTTTCTATCTAACCTATCTAATAGCTATAAAAAAATCTTCCATCACCATTTATCATGTTATACCTTCCTAAGAGACATGCTTTATCATAAATGTTATGATGGAACACTTTTTCATTATTTATCTTCAAGAGAATCCAATCAAGCGCTAAGGTAGGTTCATGAAAGAATGTGTGGGGCCCACACCAATGATGTAATCTTAGAAAATAAGCTCCTTAGAACATGCTAGTATTGGCCAAAAATGGAGATTGATGCTTGAAATTATGTAAGGAAGTGTGTTCCTTGTTAGGAATATGGAAATTTGATACACACATGTTATCTACTACTACAGTCGATCACAACACCATGGTCATTATCAACATGGGGATTTGATCTCATCAAGAAAATAAATCAAACATATTTAGATAGCCATAAGCATATCCTAATTACTATCAAGTATTTTAGTAAGTGGATTGAGGCCATTCCTCTCACTTACATTATTGAGAATTAGAAATCCAAATTAATTCATTACCATATCATCTATCGATATGACATCACCACTTATATTATATCTGATTATGGTGGAACCTTTATAAAACAAGATGTCAAATATATTTGTGAAAAATTCAAGATCAAGATCAAGAAATCAACTCTATATAACCCACAAGGTAATAGACAAGCTGAGGCATCAAACAAAACCATTGTAGCCATCTTAAAGAATATTGTCAATGATGTTGGCCATAATTATCACTTGTAAATATTTGCTACCCTCTAAGCTTACAAAACCAATCATCAGACCCCAACAAGAGCCACTCCATACTTCCTTATCTATGACACACAAGTTATTATCCTGATTGAGATCGAGCTGCCATTCTTACGAGTATCACTAGAACACATTGAAGATAATGAGGACTATAGAGTCTCAAGCTACAAGAGATAGAAATTCTTGATGGTAAGTGTTTGGATATCCTAGAAAACTTATAAGCCTATCAAAATAGATTGTGGAGAAGCTACAACAAGTGCATTCTCCCTCAAGAGTTTGATATTAGCGATTGGGTCTTGAAAGAGAACCAGAAGAACACAAATGTTGAATGTAAGAAGAAAGGTAAGTCTCAACCTAATTAGTTGTGACTATTTGTTATCATGGAAAACTATGGATTAGGGGCATATCTACTAGATAAATCCACTAGTGAAGAACTTATAGAGCCCATGAATATCATGCACCTTAAGAGATTATATGCATAAATAGCTTTAAACCATCATCTACAAGACCCCCTATTTGGGGGAAAACTATGTTGAAGTCTTTTATCCTACCATTTTATACTACCTTAGACCACTCTTGTCATGAACCCTATTACTTTCCTAAACCTAGATAGTGAAAGCTTTCAGATTGTTGTTAATCTAAATAACTTTTATCGTATCCTAGACCATCCTCTTTTAGACCATATTCTTTGGACAATACTCTTTAAGAACCATATTTTTTGTTATGTCTTGGGATTGTTGTACATTGAACAATTTTGTCCCTTGACCACTTATGATCTTGATTATGTCTCATCAGCATTGTGAACACCTTCAATGCTAGTTCTTCAAAGTAGTTCAACTAGACTAGTATTTTATAGTTTTTTCTATAGACAAGTGAATAAGAACATATTTTTAGCTCAAGATCTACCTATCGCATGGTTATTTAGATTAATTTTTCACTACACACTATTCTATATTAAATTTACTTCCCTTTGGTAAACATTTTTGTTTTCTTTTCATGATCCTCACTCTCACTGATTTGTGAACATGGGCCATTACAATTGGCTTAGCTATTTTATTGGAACTTCTACTCCTGGATGAGCATCTCCTTGACTAGATAGTCGCACCTTGTGTATATTTTATCCTATAAACACCAAAAACGTTGGAAATACTTTTCAAATACCAAAAACATTAGAAAAGGATCCACAAAATAGCAAAAACATTGTCTTACACTTTTGTACATTCTTGTCCTCATGATCTTGCCATTTTGCAAGCATTTTATCCTATTGAATGTTTTCTATGTAAGTCAACTTGTTACATGTACTTTCCATTTTGTAAGATTATTTTTTCTTGTTCCATGCACTTTCTATTTTTCAAGATTATTTTCTCTTGTTCCATGCATTTGCCATTTTACAAGATTACTTTCTCTCATCCCACCACCTTGCCATTTTGTAAGACCAATCTTATTTATCAAGTTAATTTCACCCTATTGTTGATTTCACCCTAGAGGGATCTAATTCCCAAAGAGTTTCATATACAATTTAAATGTACAAATAATATGGCCAAGTATGAGGCATTGATTACAGGCCTTTACCTTGCCAATATTTGGAGTTCAAAGGTCTATGGTTATTCCAAATTAATCATCAATCAAACCATCAATTAGTATCAAACTATAGATGACAAGCTTGTTCATTGCAAGCAAATTATTGATATCTCAAAGGTCATTTTAAATTTTTATAGTTTAAACAAGTTCTAAGAGCAAAAAATAGATCGACCAATGCAATGGTAATAATTGGTTCTATGATACAAATTGATGGTGGAGATAAAGAGTATCAATTCTTGATTTAAAATATTATTTAGCTTGTACATGTTATACCATATTCAAAAAGGGTATGTGCCATTATTGGTCCCAATCCCCCACCTAAATTACCCTAGTTCTAAGACTTTTATAACTACTTCCATGATCATGTTTTTCTATCTAACCTATCTAATAGCTATAAAAAAATCTTCCATCACCATTTATCATGTTATACCTTCCTAAGAGACATGCTTTATCATAAATGTTATGATGGAACACTTTTTCATTATTTATCTTCAAGAGAATCCAATCAAGCGCTAAGGTAGGTTCATGAAAGAATGTGTGGGGCCCACACCAATGATGTAATCTTAGAAAATAAGCTCCTTAGAACATGCTAGTATTGGCCAAAAATGGAGATTGATGCTTGAAATTATGTAAGGAAGTGTGTTCCTTGTTAGGAATATGGAAATTTGATACACACATGTTATCTACTACTACAGTCGATCACAACACCATGGTCATTATCAACATGGGGATTTGATCTCATCAAGAAAATAAATCAAACATATTTAGATAGCCATAAGCATATCCTAATTACTATCAAGTATTTTAGTAAGTGGATTGAGGCCATTCCTCTCACTTACATTATTGAGAATTAGAAATCCAAATTAATTCATTACCATATCATCTATCGATATGACATCACCACTTATATTATATCTGATTATGGTGGAACCTTTATAAAACAAGATGTCAAATATATTTGTGAAAAATTCAAGATCAAGATCAAGAAATCAACTCTATATAACCCACAAGGTAATAGACAAGCTGAGGCATCAAACAAAACCATTGTAGCCATCTTAAAGAATATTGTCAATGATGTTGGCCATAATTATCACTTGTAAATATTTGCTACCCTCTAAGCTTACAAAACCAATCATCAGACCCCAACAAGAGCCACTCCATACTTCCTTATCTATGACACACAAGTTATTATCCTGATTGAGATCGAGCTGCCATTCTTACGAGTATCACTAGAACACATTGAAGATAATGAGGACTATAGAGTCTCAAGCTACAAGAGATAGAAATTCTTGATGGTAAGTGTTTGGATATCCTAGAAAACTTATAAGCCTATCAAAATAGATTGTGGAGAAGCTACAACAAGTGCATTCTCCCTCAAGAGTTTGATATTAGCGATTGGGTCTTGAAAGAGAACCAGAAGAACACAAATGTTGAATGTAAGAAGAAAGGTAAGTCTCAACCTAATTAGTTGTGACTATTTGTTATCATGGAAAACTATGGATTAGGGGCATATCTACTAGATAAATCCACTAGTGAAGAACTTATAGAGCCCATGAATATCATGCACCTTAAGAGATTATATGCATAAATAGCTTTAAACCATCATCTACAAGACCCCCTATTTGGGGGAAAACTATGTTGAAGTCTTTTATCCTACCATTTTATACTACCTTAGACCACTCTTGTCATGAACCCTATTACTTTCCTAAACCTAGATAGTGAAAGCTTTCAGATTGTTGTTAATCTAAATAACTTTTATCGTATCCTAGACCATCCTCTTTTAGACCATATTCTTTGGACAATACTCTTTAAGAACCATATTTTTTGTTATGTCTTGGGATTGTTGTACATTGAACAATTTTGTCCCTTGACCACTTATGATCTTGATTATGTCTCATCAGCATTGTGAACACCTTCAATGCTAGTTCTTCAAAGTAGTTCAACTAGACTAGTATTTTATAGTTTTTTCTATAGACAAGTGAATAAGAACATATTTTTAGCTCAAGATCTACCTATCGCATGGTTATTTAGATTAATTTTTCACTACACACTATTCTATATTAAATTTACTTCCCTTTGGTAAACATTTTTGTTTTCTTTTCATGATCCTCACTCTCACTGATTTGTGAACATGGGCCATTACAATTGGCTTAGCTATTTTATTGGAACTTCTACTCCTGGATGAGCATCTCCTTGACTAGATAGTCGCACCTTGTGTATATTTTATCCTATAAACACCAAAAACGTTGGAAATACTTTTCAAATACCAAAAACATTAGAAAAGGATCCACAAAATAGCAAAAACATTGTCTTACACTTTTGTACATTCTTGTCCTCATGATCTTGCCATTTTGCAAGCATTTTATCCTATTGAATGTTTTCTATGTAAGTCAACTTGTTACATGTACTTTCCATTTTGTAAGATTATTTTTTCTTGTTCCATGCACTTTCTATTTTTCAAGATTATTTTCTCTTGTTCCATGCATTTGCCATTTTACAAGATTACTTTCTCTCATCCCACCACCTTGCCATTTTGTAAGACCAATCTTATTTATCAAGTTAATTTCACCCTATTGTTGATTTCACCCTAGAGGGATCTAATTCCCAAAGAGTTTCATATACAATTTAAATGTACAAATAATATGGCCAAGTATGAGGCATTGATTACAGGCCTTTACCTTGCCAATATTTGGAGTTCAAAGGTCTATGGTTATTCCAAATTAATCATCAATCAAACCATCAATTAGTATCAAACTATAGATGACAAGCTTGTTCATTGCAAGCAAATTATTGATATCTCAAAGGTCATTTTAAATTTTTATAGTTTAAACAAGTTCTAAGAGCAAAAAATAGATCGACCAATGCAATGGTAATAATTGGTTCTATGATACAAATTGATGGTGGAGATAAAGAGTATCAATTCTTGATTTAAAATATTATTTAGCTTGTACATGTTATACCATATTCAAAAAGGGTATGTGCCATTATTGGTCCCAATCCCCCACCTAAATTACCCTAGTTCTAAGACTTTTATAACTACTTCCATGATCATGTTTTTCTATCTAACCTATCTAATAGCTATAAAAAAATCTTCCATCACCATTTATCATGTTATACCTTCCTAAGAGACATGCTTTATCATAAATGTTATGATGGAACACTTTTTCATTATTTATCTTCAAGAGAATCCAATCAAGCGCTAAGGTAGGTTCATGAAAGAATGTGTGGGGCCCACACCAATGATGTAATCTTAGAAAATAAGCTCCTTAGAACATGCTAGTATTGGCCAAAAATGGAGATTGATGCTTGAAATTATGTAAGGAAGTGTGTTCCTTGTTAGGAATATGGAAATTTGATACACACATGTTATCTACTACTACAGTCGATCACAACACCATGGTCATTATCAACATGGGGATTTGATCTCATCAAGAAAATAAATCAAACATATTTAGATAGCCATAAGCATATCCTAATTACTATCAAGTATTTTAGTAAGTGGATTGAGGCCATTCCTCTCACTTACATTATTGAGAATTAGAAATCCAAATTAATTCATTACCATATCATCTATCGATATGACATCACCACTTATATTATATCTGATTATGGTGGAACCTTTATAAAACAAGATGTCAAATATATTTGTGAAAAATTCAAGATCAAGATCAAGAAATCAACTCTATATAACCCACAAGGTAATAGACAAGCTGAGGCATCAAACAAAACCATTGTAGCCATCTTAAAGAATATTGTCAATGATGTTGGCCATAATTATCACTTGTAAATATTTGCTACCCTCTAAGCTTACAAAACCAATCATCAGACCCCAACAAGAGCCACTCCATACTTCCTTATCTATGACACACAAGTTATTATCCTGATTGAGATCGAGCTGCCATTCTTACGAGTATCACTAGAACACATTGAAGATAATGAGGACTATAGAGTCTCAAGCTACAAGAGATAGAAATTCTTGATGGTAAGTGTTTGGATATCCTAGAAAACTTATAAGCCTATCAAAATAGATTGTGGAGAAGCTACAACAAGTGCATTCTCCCTCAAGAGTTTGATATTAGCGATTGGGTCTTGAAAGAGAACCAGAAGAACACAAATGTTGAATGTAAGAAGAAAGGTAAGTCTCAACCTAATTAGTTGTGACTATTTGTTATCATGGAAAACTATGGATTAGGGGCATATCTACTAGATAAATCCACTAGTGAAGAACTTATAGAGCCCATGAATATCATGCACCTTAAGAGATTATATGCATAAATAGATTTAAACCATCATCTACAAGACCCCCTATTTGGGGGAAAACTATGTTGAAGTCTTTTATCCTACCATTTTATACTACCTTAGACCACTCTTGTCATGAACCCTATTACTTTCCTAAACCTAGATAGTGAAAGCTTTCAGATTGTTGTTAATCTAAATAACTTTTATCGTATCCTAGACCATCCTCTTTTAGACCATATTCTTTGGACAATACTCTTTAAGAACCATATTTTTTGTTATGTCTTGGGATTGTTGTACATTGAACAATTTTGTCCCTTGACCACTTATGATCTTGATTATGTCTCATCAGCATTGTGAACACCTTCAATGCTAGTTCTTCAAAGTAGTTCAACTAGACTAGTATTTTATAGTTTTTTCTATAGACAAGTGAATAAGAACATATTTTTAGCTCAAGATCTACCTATCGCATGGTTATTTAGATTAATTTTTCACTACACACTATTCTATATTAAATTTACTTCCCTTTGGTAAACATTTTTGTTTTCTTTTCATGATCCTCACTCTCACTGATTTGTGAACATGGGCCATTACAATTGGCTTAGCTATTTTATTGGAACTTCTACTCCTGGATGAGCATCTCCTTGACTAGATAGTCGCACCTTGTGTATATTTTATCCTATAAACACCAAAAACGTTGGAAATACTTTTCAAATACCAAAAACATTAGAAAAGGATCCACAAAATAGCAAAAACATTGTCTTACACTTTTGTACATTCTTGTCCTCATGATCTTGCCATTTTGCAAGCATTTTATCCTATTGAATGTTTTCTATGTAAGTCAACTTGTTACATGTACTTTCCATTTTGTAAGATTATTTTTTCTTGTTCCATGCACTTTCTATTTTTCAAGATTATTTTCTCTTGTTCCATGCATTTGCCATTTTACAAGATTACTTTCTCTCATCCCACCACCTTGCCATTTTGTAAGACCAATCTTATTTATCAAGTCTTACCTTTTATTCTACAACATTAATCATATGTTTTTGATCATCGTATTTTTATTTTATCCCACTTCCTAGGAGAAATACATTTGGCCTGAAGTTCATATTGGAATATGCATCCATGGAACTATGTAGGCAATATCTACTTGTCTAGTACATTTGGAGTCAACTCAACCAACCCCTTCTTTTTCTTTTCTTCCCTCATTTCTTCTATTGTTGTTCCTCTTTAATTAGGGAACAAATATTGTGTCCTTTTTTATGTTTTGGTGGAAAGGAATGCCTATCTCACATGTGCATGACTAATTATTTTTAAACTACACTAACTTGATTTTTTTTTTTGTGTTTATCTGAGTTTTCTTGGCATTTTATTGTATTTTCCTAGCATTTTGTTATGTTTTTACACCTATTCATTTATTTATTCTTATTTTATATTTTTATTAATTATTGTCTCATCTTGTTCTTGTATTTCTCTATATGTTTTTGCTTATCTATTTTATGTTTTAGAATGTCTTGATGATTTACATGGATCTTGATTATTTATATCTTAATCCTATGTTATTAAGTTATTATTGGACCATTTAAGTTATTTGATTTTTGTTAGTATCTTGTTTTTATATTTTATTTTTAATTTCTTTTTTTGTGTTCAAGAACATCTTGACGGTCCACAGAGATCATTAATTATTTATATCTTGGTCTCATGTTATTAAGTTATTCTTATTTTTTTTACAAAAAAATTAGGTTCCTACTTGAATCTTGATTTTAATTTAGGTTCATGTATGTTTATCTTTATCTTTATCTTTGATTTTTTATTTAAATGTAAATATCTATAACTCTAGTTATGGTCATTATATACCATTACCCTTAGTTATAGGTATTCACATTTAAACCAGATCCATGAAATTAGAATATTATGTCATTCTAAGTTATTCATACTTATGGTGCCTAATTTATTTTTCTATAGCAAGCACTTTGTGCTCAGGTTTCAAATTTTTAACATCAACACCACTTCAATTAATAGTTTTCAAGAACACTATACATAATCTAGGCTCATGATATGAAAATAGGCATCTAGGTATCATGTATTTTGACACTCGCACTATGTTTAGACATGAATATCTTTGCATATATCATGAGTCTAATCAATTATTGGTTAGTTTTGATCATCTCTCATTCTATTCTCTCCCAAACTTGGGTGAATTATATTGGCCTGAAGTTCATGTTGGAACATCAGTCCATAGAACTATGTAGGTAACATCCACTTGTTTAGCACATCTAGAGTTAGCTCAACCACCTCCCTTCTTATTTCATCTCTCTCATCACTTTGTGCATTCTCGTATGCCTAGATTTTTATGGATTATTCAATCCATTATACCATCACTTCTATAGTTATGATTGTTTATTTTAATCTATCCTACATGTCATTTCCTTGATCTATTTTTCTTACCAATTCACCCATGTTGGGGCACAACATCTAGACAATGTCTAAATCAAATCAACCTTACAGGGGAAAAATATTATTTATTCTTTAATAATTATCAAAATTAGCCTTACTGGGGCATGACTACCTTATCATGATCAAATATGATCTAATGGGGAACTTTTTATTATCTCTTTATGGAGACCATGTTCTCCTTTTCCTCTAATTCCAAGCTCTCCACACTTTTAACTATGATGGAAATATTTTAGTGTGTAAATTGTCTTGGGATTGATCAATGATATAAGTACATAGTTTATACTCTCAAATTAGGTGCATTAAAAAGTGTGTCACCTATATATTTGGATTGCATCCTTCCCCTTCCCCTCATCGTTGGAACCCATTATACCTCTAACTATATTTTGATCATTGATGGTAACCACATGCACAAGAATTAACTCATTTGGATGTGATCTATTCCATGGGTTAATCTCTCATTATCCCTCTCTTTTTGAGAGTCCAACCTTCACTTTCATCCTAGTATGTCCTCTCGAGGGGGCATCATGGGTCAATTCTAATTTATTCTTGACAAATATTTTCTTTGAAAAAATGTTGCTTCACTTGAATGTCTTGATACACCTTCTCAAATAGGGGAAAAATATACACATTTAATTCCTAAGACCATTTGTGTTGAAATTATCAATATTACTCAAATTTCACTCAAATGCACATTTTAAGTCAAAATCCATAAAATGCACTAAATAGTTTGAACTTATTATTTACAAGTGTTTAGTTAGGCCAAAGTATCCCTAAATGGGGTAATGCATTTATGTGATTGCTAACTTTGATCAATTTATTTTGAGTCAAAATGATGATTTCACCTTTTTATGTTCTAGATCACTCTATTCTTTTAATTCTTTAGTACATGTTATGCACCTTTGTTATATTGTGTTGGTAATGTCTTGAATAGGAATATGGTTCCATCTCATCTAACATCACCTTCTAATTCTTCTTGAGTCAAATTATAACCTAGTAATATGACTTTCTGATCATTTTGATTAATTAAGGGCCAATTTTCAAATAATTACATAAATTTTAATTAATCATGATTAAATATAATTAATTTGAATCAAGATCTTAAGTGGATTTTTCATGGAATTTATTGAATATTTCTTTTTTTAAATTAATTTCTATTAACTGCATCATCAAGTGACATCATTTATTGGAAAGGCATCCCTAGGTCATAAATGCATAAAATAGCTAAATCATAGACTCCCATGCCTCATTAATGCATCCCATGACTCATTAATTCCCTTTATTCCAAAATCATTATGAATGCATTTATTTATTTTAGCCTCCAAAATTGAATGGATTCTTAGCACACATCTTGATCTCAAGATGAATGGTCATAATTTATTCTGATCAATCTAAAAAATATATAAATACAGAGGCTATAAACATCATTTTTAAACTCAAGTATTGTAATGTTATAATAATAAAATATCTTCATAACTCATTTGTGTTTTGATTATTGCATTATTCATATTTAGATTAGTTTCATTAGATAGGCAAATAGATAGTTTTAATATTATTAGCCTAGGTTTTATGGAGTGTTCTTGAGACATTAGAGGAGTTTACCACCATTTTTGATGAAGACAAAGATGATTGGTCAAGGGGAGAACCTGCTTAGAATTTCTCTTGGGTGATAGAATTGATTGGGGAAGGTAACTAGTAATGCTTCCTTTCATTTTGTTTTTCATTGTCATTAATAACCCCCGCATGAATAGTTTGGCTTGATGTGTTTAGATTTTTAGGCATTTTTCTTTGATTTATTGAACTAATGCTTGAATAATCATTTCTTGTTAGACTAATATCACCATTAAAGACTTTCAAGACTTTCTCTTAGATGAAATACATATGAATTTCAATGTGTTTAGTTCTTTAATATTGCACTAAATGTTTTTCCAGAGCTATACAACTTTAGTTATCATAATGAAGGATGGTACTTTGAGAAACATCCAAATGAAGTTATTCCAATAGAATTTTCAACCACATGGATTATTTAGTAGCTTCCATAACACTTATTTACTTAGATTTTGTAGAAAAAAGAGAGACAATAGTTGTTTCTTGCTGCTTCAAGTGATAGTACCTTCACCAAACTTAAACACATATCTATAAATAGATTTGTAATCTAAAGTATCACTAGCATGGTCAACATCAAAATAACCATATAAATTATCATTATCAATGGATGAATAAAATAAACCATAGTTTATAGTTCCTTTGATATAATGAAGAATATGTTTAACTAATTTTCAATGATCTAAATATGGATCCTACATAAATTCAGAAGCAACACCAATAAAATATGCAATATTTGGCCTAATAATGGTTAGATAAATGAAACTTTTAATAAGTTGTCTATACAAATTAGGGTTATATTTTTCACATACAAGTTTAGGATCAAGTTTAATACTAACTTCAATAGGGTTAGTGATAGATTTACAATCAATCATATTAAACTTAACAAGAAGATTATTTGCATACTAAGATTGTGATACAATAATTAAATTTTTATCTTAAAATATAGCCATTCTTAAAAAATGATGTATAATTCTTAAATCAATCATTTCAAAAATTTGACTTAGTTTATCCTTATATTTATGAATTAAACTAGTTAGATCACCAAAAATCAATAAATCATTAACATATAATACAATTAGAATCAAATGACCATTTTCAAATTTAACAAAGAGATCATTTTTTGAATAGCAGTTAAAAAACTGAATTATTTGATAAAAAAAGTAATTTTAGAATTCCAAGCTCGAAGAACTTGTTTTAAATCATACAAAGAATTTTTTAACTTGCATACACAATGTTCTTTATTAAGATCAATAAAACTTTTAGGCTGAGTCATATACATTTCTTATTCTAAATCACCATTTATAAATACATTCTTGACATCTATTTGGTGGATAATCTAACCATTTTGGGCTACAAGAGAAATAAAAAGTCTAACAATGCTCATTTTTGTTATAGGAGCAAAGATTTTAACAAAGTCATTTCTTCTTTTATGATTAAATCCACGAGCAACTAATCTAGATTTAAACTTGTCAATTTTACTAATTTAATTATATTTGATGTAATAAAGCCACCTACAACTAACAATATGCTTTTTAGGTGGAGGAGGGACAAGATCCCAAGATTAATTTTTTATTAAAGAATTATATTTAGCTTACATAACAACATTTCATCTATCATCTTGAGTGACTTCTTAAAATTATTGAGGTTCACATTCATACATAGTCATTGATGCATGATAAGAATGTTGACTTCTAGTTAATTTATTAATATGATCAATATTAGAAGATTGAATCAAGGATTCTAATCATTTAGGTCTTTTGGATTGCATATGAAACTCAGGGGTTTCCTTAGACTCTAAGTTATCCATAACTAGATCAAATTACTCAAAGGCATATTTTCATCATAAGGAGAAACATGAGAGTCAGGTTCATCAATAGAAGAAAATTAAGAAGGATCCATCGAGGGCTCATAAAAATATTTTTTAATAATAATAACATTTCTATTATCAATAATCTGACATTTAGAGGGATCATACACTCTTAAACCTTTTTTTTACCTACATGACCTATAAAAATGCAATAATAAGAAGTTGGATTGAGCTTATTTCTTTTAACTTTAGGAATAAAGATAGAAGCAAGACTACTAAAGATCCTGAGATGAGCCACACTAGATTTATTTTCAGTCTATATTTATAAATGGGTAGAAATATTCAAGGCTTTGGTAAGGAATCTATTAATAATATGAACAACAATGTTCATGGCTTTGGCCCATAAGAACTTAAAAATATTTGTAGATTGTAACATTGTTATAGCCATTTCTACGATGGTGCAATTTTTCCTTTCAATAATACTAATTTGTTGAGAAGAATATGAATTTGTTAATTCCCTTTGAATATCATAACTAATACATACATATATATATATATATATATATATATATATATATATATATATATATATAACAACATATTCACCACCATTATCAGTACTTAATCTCTTAATAGAAAAATAGATGCATTTTTAACACTAGCTTTAAATTCCTTGAATTTAGATAACACATTAGATTTATTTTTAATGAAAAAAGACCAGATCATTCTAGTGTAATCATCAATAAATTAACACAATACAAAGAATAATTAAGAGATACAACTTCAATATGTCCTAAAACATCACTATGAATCAATACTAAAGGATGGGAGGAATTTACATCATGATACTTATGAAAGGGATTAATATGTTGCTTACCACATAAGCAACACTCAAAATTTTCATGATGAGAAGGGATAGAGGGAAGTCTAATAACAAGATTATTTGCAGACATATCATGTAAAATTTTAAAATTAATGTCTTAATATTTCATACCATAACTAAGATTCATTCTTATTATGCAATAAAAATAAACATGCAGAAAGAGAAAAGATATATAAACCATTATTTTGAACACCTTCAACAATCAAGGAACCAAATGGATTTCTAATGGACCAAATATATTTAAGCAATGTTATAATAAATTTATCATTTGTAATTTGAGAAGAAGACAACAAATTATTTTAAAGCTTAGGTACATAGAAAACATCATTAATAACAACATTTGAAACTTTTGCTTTTTCTTATTTAGTTGCTTCTAAAAAAGAATTATCTCCTAAGTAAATTATTTCAAAGATATCTCTATAATCACATAAAATATCTGATAAATATGCCATATGGTGTGATGCAACACTATTTAAAATCCATTCATTTTCATTTAAAGCACATAAAGTAGCATATAAAGTAATAACATTTGAATTTTGATTGTTATTCTAATTAGGGTTTTAATTATTATATTTTTTTGATTAGATTTCTTCCCTTTTATATTTTTATAACTTTGATTATTATTTTTATCCTTAATTTTATAACAGGTTTCCCTTCTATGACCAAATTTACAACACAGATTGTAATGTCTATTAAACTTAGGTGTATGATTCTTATTACATGATTTCTTATTATTATATTTACATTTAGAAAAATTAGGGTTAGATTTATAGTTTTTAGTATTATCCAAAACATTATTAATAGTGAGAAGTGCTTGAGTGACATTCTTCAGAGGATCAAAATTTATCATAACTTGATCTTCTTGAATTAGGAGAGCAGACAAGGTGGTAAGGTCAGAGATATCTTGCTCAGTCTGATACTTAGAATTCAAAATTAAAATAAAATTTCTAAACTTTTCATGAATATTTAACTAAATGATAAAATAAAGTAATTGATCCTAAATCAAATTACAATTACATCTATCTAACTAAGCTTTAATATTTTTAATTTTAGCAAGAAAATTAACTTTTTCATCACCCTTCATAGGTGTAGATATCAATTCAAGAATTAATTTAATGAAATTTGAAAGTGAGTGCCCTCATGCATGGATTCAAGGAGTTTCCAAGCATCTCTAAGAGATTATTGATTACCAATGTAGAGAAGGAATTCATCCTTAACACTCCATAAGCTAATGGAAATATCTTCTTTCAATTTATGTTGGAATGCATTGGTAAGCTTAAGGGTTACATGTCATCCAAAAAGAGCTTTTTTAGTCTTGATGATAATATTCCATAATTTATGGGCCATAAATTTAGCTTTATCATTAATTTTTCATATATTATAATTATTTCCATTAAGAATTTGAGATTTATCTAAGGAAAAATGAGGCAAAGCCATAGCTTCCCTTTAAATAAGATAGTAAATAAATTATTTAAAAAAACTATTTTAATAATTTTTTTGAAATATTTTCAAAATAAAGTAAATTTCATATGCAACTATACTTAATTACACAATTTAGATGACAAAAAATGTAAAAAAATATATTAAAGTTGCATAAATCTAGGTGTTGAAAGAGTCGTACTCAAAATGACCACCTAAGCACTATTATTAAAAAAGATTAAAAATAATAGGAGGTTTCAAAGCAAAAAATGGACCACTCTAATGCATATAGAATATTCCAAAACCTAGAGATTGATTGGTTACATGACTATGTTTATCAAAAGATGATTTACTAGGTAGAAAGTTGAAATAAGTTTGACACCAAAGAGGGGTTTACACGTGAGAAAATTGACATGTAACCCAATAAATAGAATTAAAAATTAACCTAAATTATATTTTTTTTATCAATTAAAAAGGATTGATTTATGGGGTTTTGAACTTGGGACCTCTTTGTAAGTTCTAGTAAAACGATGGACCACCGACTCTTCTAGGAAGCTTTTCAAAGCAATACATGCACTAATCTATATTTAGACCTTTTTATCTATTTTTTTTAAATATATCATGTACATGTAAATAATGTAAGTAAAAATAATTAAAAAAATTAACTTTTTAGTAATTCTTTCTTTTTCCAAGGTGGGACTCCTAGTTTTGAAAAAAAGAAATTAATAAATAGTTTATTTTCTAAATACTTTTCCAAAAATTATATGAATTTAAAAACATACCTATAATTTCACAATGGTGCTCCTATAGGTGAATAAATTATCACAAAAAATTGAATAGGCTTATAGAGATCTCCAATTTTTGTCAAACCTCCTGATCATTCTTACTGAAGATGAACAAAACTTAAAAATTGAATTTTGGTTGAGAAATAATTTTTTCCAAGCTCCTAGGTTGTATAATGGCACCCCACATTTAAAAAAAAAAAAAAAATTTGATAAAGGCTTCTAAGGGTCTGAAAATAATCTTAACCTCCTTAAATATGTATAATATTGCTATTTAGTAACAACTAAACCTAACAATGATTAAAAAAATAGTTTTTGAATTTCTTCACTAGGCATGGGTCATACACCAAGCCAATGACATCCCAAGATTTGAATAAAAATATTTGAATAAATTAATATATCAAATATTTATATTTAATTCAATATAATTTACTTGCCAAGTGTCTACACTCCACAGGGTTTGATTCCATAAAAGATTTCATGTATACATATATGTAGCAATACACAGGATGAGATCTAGAAGTGCAAATGAATAGGCAAAGAAAATGAGACAAATGACACAAACATTTTAAATTAGAAAACCTCTATGGGGTAAAATAAATCCATGAGTGATATTTAATAATTGAGAAATAATAATAACCCAGTACAAATTCTTCTTCTTCTCACTTCTTCATACAATGCTTCACAAAACTCACAAATTAAATATAATAAAAATAATTTCATATTTGAATGAATTAAAAATAGGGGTAAAACCCTATTTTATATTGAAATTACAAGGGAGGTGATAGTTGTAAAAATAATGGGTGCATCCATCCTGATAAACTCATTTAATTAAATTTTGGTAACTCATTAAATAATTATAACTTTATTATTTATTTTCACAAGGTTTCCACCTCGTGTTAATAAATAATAATATTATTATTATTTAATAACTTTACCAAGGCTAAGGGTTAATAATACAACTTAGGATTTAATTTTCTAACAAATTATTGCTTGGCTATTTATCTTGGTTTGGGTCTTCATCATCG